>PVIH01010806.1:0-72901 GCA_004025045.1 Sigmodon hispidus
GGTAGGTCAAGGGTAATGGGGTGGGGGTGGGGGTAGGTCAAGGGTTATGAAGATCCTAGTGTTTTTAGGTTTGCTGTCTTTTGTTCTACAGTTCTGTGAAGAACAGGCTTCCTTTTTCTCTGAGGTAACCCACCCAGTTCAAGTTACCATCTTGAAAGTAGAGGCCAAACCCATACCAGAAGCCAGAGCCTAGGTCTGAGACTTGAAACAAGCAAGGCAATGGGGAAAAATTCAGCTCTTTTTCTATTATCTCACTATAGTTGAATAAAGTATAATAGCAACTCTCTGTTTCTAACTGAATGCAACACTTAAAGAAGACACTAGAGGATTTCCTATCCAAAAAACAAAAGCCAGAAAATAGACTTCTAAACTCCCTGGACAGTCAATGTACTCACTACTTCAAAGGCAAAGCTATCAACCTTAGTCAATGAAGAGTTAAATACAACCCCTGACCAGATGTTGGCAGATTTCTAAGAAATGCCACATCAGTGTATCCACAGGATGCCAGACTTGAGAACAAAAAGCAGTTTTCCTTTACATGAGCAGACACATCTTCAGCTGTGTATGGGGAAGGAGACTGACATGCAGAATTGGCACAAATAAGGTCTATTAGAAACTGAAGCAAAAGCCAGCAAAACCAGCAACTTGAGGAGTAGATGAATTGGAGCATAGACATTGTTCCAGGGCACACAGGCTCTAGGATTTCCACTCCTTAGAACCCAGCCAGGCAGGACAAGAGCAACTGAGACCTTTCTAATGAGACCAGATATTCAGACTACTGAGGTAAGCACATCAGTATAGCCACTGTAAGCAGGCAGAGCTGGAGGAAACTGCATTTGAGTCTCAGAAGGAAAATATAATCACTGTGGTTATGAAACAATGTCAGTACAGATCTAGAAAATAAAACAATTTAACTGTTAAACCAAGTTAAACAATTTTAATCCTGAAGTTAAAACAGAGAGCTACCCATGAAGACTCCACTAAAAGGATCCAACAGGAGATGTGAGTTCAGGACAGATCAACATAGATTGTCCAGCTGGAAAGATATATTTAAAAGAAATTGAACCTTCAGGAAAGTATACAGGAGAGGAAAAAGATCTTTGAAGTAAACAGAGGTTGGAACCCTGTCAGATTTAATTTATACAAATCATCAGCACAGTCAACAAGCTCTAAAGTAGATTAAAATAAAATCACGCCTTAAAAATATAATCAGATTGCTGAGAAAAAAATTCTTGAAAGCAAGAGAAAAATGACTCATCAATATAGGAAAACAACAAATTAGCATTTGTTCTGAAGGGAGGTTTCATCGAAAACAATGAGGGCAGGAAGCAAAGTACTGAAGAAAGTGTTCCAGGTATTCTGTGCTCAACCAAACCATCCTTCAGTGAAGACATCCTGAGATGAACAGATTGAAAGGAACAATGCCTGACAGTGAGTTTAATCTGGATAAAAAGGAAACACATCTAAAGACAATTACATAATATAAAACAATTGCAGAATTTCTCAGCTTCTTTATTTATTTAAATGCACTTGCATAAAGTCTCTTTTTATATTACTATTGTATTTGATCATATATCTATACACAGTAGTGGATAAAAGGGGCCATTTGGAGAGAGGTCACATAAATATTAAAAATAGCACAAAATAAAGGGAAAATATGGCTTCATGGGGCCAAATAACTTCATTTTTTTTTTACTAAAATTAGTTATTTATACTATTTAGATAAACCACAAAGAAAATGACTTCTTAAAATTGTTTCTTTTATTTTTGGAGACTATATATACTTATATCATTTCCTCTTTTCTTCTCTTCCCTCTAAATGCTTGCATATGGCCTTCTTTGCTTCCTTTCAATTTTCAAAAAGAAGCAATAAAATAATTAAATGGTTCCATAAAAGAAAATCAAAAAGCCATTTCCTGGGGAGATGGTTCAGTGAGTAAGGAGCTCACTCTGCAGGCATGAGGAGCTGAGCTGATCTTCCCAGAACCTACTCATGGAAGCCAGACGTGATATTGCAGTTCTGTAACCCCAGTGAAACAGACATGAGAATTCCCAGAAGTTTTCTCAAGCTAGCAGGCCAGGCCCTCAGAACTTACATCCAACAATGAATAGAGGTAGGAATACATGGGTGAGCCTGGGCTGAGCTCCTCATCCAGTTGAGAGCAGGGGAGGAGAGTCTATATGAGCAAGGGGATAGGGACTATGAGGAAAATTCCCACAGTGATGACTGGCTGGAGCTCTAGGGAGCTCACTGAATCAAGAACAGACACCAGAGAACCATCACGAAAAGGAATTAGGCCCTCCAAGGATAGGCAGCTGTCCACTGACATCATGCAAGTGACCCTGACTCAGAACAAGGAATGCAAGGGCTGACAGAGAGGAAGCTATCCTCAGACATTACATACTTACCACACATGTGTTTACCTGCATTCTCATGCAGCATACACACATGCGTTCATGCACATATCATACACACATTTAAAACATTTTAAAAGATAATAAAAGCAACAGGTACATTGAAAAATATATAAAAAGTTTTAACAGTGAAATTGAAGATTAAGTCAAAAAACAACACCAAATATAAACGAACTAAACACTTCAGTAAAAAGAGACTCTCACATGGGCTGGGCTGGTACTTGGAGCCACAAGGCTGCCCTGGAATGGGAGCTTTCATTTTCCAGGTTGGAACCTAAAGCCATGATAGCTGAACGGGAGCTGGATTCGCTGGGGAAAGGTGGATTGTTGGAATCCACAGTAGAGTAGAGTGTCCATTCTGCTTCCATGCAGAGGTCATGTCTCTCCAGGCTATGTGGTCGTTGTCCAGGCAAGACGATAAGATACCAGGCTTTGTAGCACTGCCCTCTGTTGGTTTTACACGTGAGAAGGGAAGCATACCACCAGATGCCACATGAGAGTTTATTCCCTCCTCCAGCACGTACTGGGGAGGGAAGGGGGAGGAGAAAGAGATCAGCCTTCACGGATTTTGTCTCTTTTTGAGTGGGCGAGCACAGATTTACATAGCCATGCCTGGGGGCATACCCTCTGTATGGCACACTCTGCCAGCGCCATGTTGGCTTTACCACGTGGCAGCTACATACCAGGAATTCTTATCTCTGCCAGCAGCCTAGGATTCGCCTGTGGCTACTGGGGGGAATCCTTACACCTTCTCTTTCTTCCTACCTACTGTGATCTAGCCACTTTATGTCTGCTCTCCACTCGGGTGCTGGAATCTTTTCCCTGGGATTCTTTAACTCCTGCAAAGGCTCTATTAGGTATTAGTAGTTCACATTAGTGTTGCTGTGAGGGAATGCTCCTTGGAAAATGTCTATCTGCCATCTTGCAAATGTTTTAGCCCTGTTGGCCTAGTTCTTGGGACACTTGCAGATCTTAAGAGTCAGATCATCTGGCTCATGGTAATTGTGTCCCTCTGTTATAGTGACTGGGAGATCCTGTCCACGACTGCTCAGATAACATCCGAGTCCCTTAAATCAGTGCAGTGTTTTGCTCAGGACCTTTGCACACCTTCCTGTGCACTTTACACCATCTTTACATGACTTATACTACCCATTATAGCATAAATGCTGGGTAAATAGTTGTTATTCTGGGCTGTTGAGAGAATAATAACAAGGAGTTACCTGCTCATATCAGAACAGAAATTTCTTTTTCCAAATGCTTGGAACTGAGAATGATTACATCTTAGACTTGGAAGCTGCAGGCACAGAACACTGACAGTATTATCTCCAAACCTTTCCTCTCTCTTGTAATAGCACTTTTAAATAAAACATTTTATTGCCAACTCTAAATTTGTTTTCATTGATACACTACCATATTTTTATGTTTTGGGGACTCTCCATGTTATCTGTCAGTCTGACTGTGTATCTGTTAATATCTTGATTGTTGCCATTTTCATATGAGTTTATGCCATATATTGAAAGTAGTTTCTTTTAGAGAGCCTTTATATTTATTTATGATTATAGTTCTGCATTAATTCCCAAATTCCTGTTGGAATTTTACTGTATATATCATTGTAATTTTAAAATTGCACATTTTGGGAGAATGCTATAAGGCATTGTAGTAGCTATCAAGGCTGTGAATCAGACTGCATTAGTGTTAGTTAAGAAACTTTAAATAGAGCCTTGAAAGTGGGAGTATGAAGGTGGATTTGGTGAAAACACATTATATTCATGTATGAAATTATCAAGAAAAGAAAAAAGAGCTCTAGAAACATCATTACACAAAATTTTGGCACATTCACAAATCCAGACGTTTGGACTGGGAGTAATTGAGCAGAACATCAGTTTTTTGGAAGATGGTGTGTTAACCTCCTGTGACCACATATGCAATGAACTCTCCACAAACCCCTCAGGCATCGAGACCATAATGTCTTTCAAGACATTTTTTTGAAAGAAACATTCATGTTTTCCAACCATAATTCCTGACTAATATGTAATATAGTTACCATTTCCCTTGTAACGTAAAGCTATAAACACTGACACCATTTTGTAAGACCTCAAAACAAAATTCAAGACTGCTTATTTGTGTCTCCAAGATTACAATCTTTTAAAAATAGTTTTAATCAATTCTTTCAGAAGTCCATACAGACTATTTCATCATTCACACTTCTTTTCATCTCCTTCCAGATTCCACCTCCACTTCCCTCCTCACCTAATTCTGTCTTCTTTGATTGTTTAATGCATGCAGACCATGGGTGTGGGGCCTACCCTGGAACAAAGTCAACCTTTCAGGGTTCACATTCTTAGAGAAAACTGATTCTTCCTCACCCAGTAGACAATAGAGACTCAACTAGAGGTGGTCCTTCATTCCTATCCTCCAATTTTATGTTGTAATTTTATCTGTCTTGAATTTACACAGACCTCATAATTCCCCACCTCTGTGATTTCACATGTACAATTACTTTGTTGAACCCAGAAAATATAATTTCTTTTCAGTCACCCACTACCTCTGGCTCTTACAACCTTTCTGCCACCTCTTCCATGGTAATTCCTGAGCCTTAGGGGGAAAGATGTGATGCAGACCAGACATCCCATTTACAGCTGAGTATTCCACAGACCCTTTTTCTCTATATGCCAGCAAGTTGTGGGTCTCTGTGCTAATTGCTATGTACGGAAATAAGCTTTTCTGATAAGGGTTCAGAGATGTTCTACTCTTTGGGTATAGGAATAAGTCATTAGGAATCAGTTTATACTATTTAGCAGAATAATAGTAGGTTTTCCCTGAGGGCCTTGATTTGTCTAACCATGGGTTTTTGGATTAGTAATAGTAGGTTCTATCTGCTGTAAGATGCATTTGAATCCAAGAAGAAAGAATTTGGTTACTCTCATAACATTTGTTCACTACCGTTGCACCAGTAGACATATCTTGCCAGTCACTTATTATTGCAACTTACAGGGTTCATAGATGGGTGAGATGTTGTTTGACTCAATGATGTAGTATCTTAAGCAATAGGTTCTAGAAGTTCTGGTAACCAAGAACAGTGACAATACCCAGTAATTTGAGGAGGGGGTCTATGGGAATCACACTAGCCAATAACTTCGAAAGAGGTTGGCTTTTTGAAAAACCCACTCCTGCTATTGGGGTTTTATTTGCTAATCAATGATATCCAGTAGGGGTACTGTTCCCCTGCTATAGGGTAACTTCATTAATCTCTCTGTCTCTCATATATATACACATATACATACATATACAAGTTTCAACAGTAGTAAATTTTCAGAAAGCTCTTTCAATGGTTTTCATGTTAGTTACTGCCCCCAAATTTTCCCCTTTATCTCGTCCTCCTATTCTCCATCCATTTAACCCTTCCTATTCCATTATTGCCTTTAACCCTTTATATCATGATATTATATTTGCTTCCCCTAGAGAGCTCCACCCCATAGCCCTTATTAGTTTTTTGAACACACATATCTGAAGATTCAAGGCTAATATCTACACTAGAGAGAAAACATGATATTTGTCTTTCTGGGTTTGGTTTACCTTACTTAGAATGATTGTCTCAAGTTCCATCATTTACCTACAAATCTCATAAAAATTAGTTAAAATATGTTTATTTAGTATCAATTATATGTAGAAAAATAAACAAGTTTCTCAGTGTTTTCAAACTTCTACAATATTACCCTTTGATATCTGGAGACAGTGCGTCAGCACTCCCAGGGATTATCAGAGATTTAAAATTTATGATGATTATGAACATGCTTCTAACAATCTTGTTTAAAAAATAAAATATGGAGATGGCTCAGAGGTTACAAGTAATGGCCACTCTTCCAGAAGGCTCTGGTTTGTTCTCAGCACTCACAAGGTGGCTCAAAATTGTCTGTAATTCCAGTCCCAGGCAACTCAATGTCACCTCCTGGCCTCTGTGAGCATTACACAGGCCTAGCTTCAGAAAAAACACCAATACCCATAAGGTAAAATGAAAACATTTTAAAAATAACAAATGAGGATGCTTGCAAATAATTATAAGCTACAGAAACATTTAAACAACAATAAAATAGTTTAAAATTTATGTTACCCAGTAAGTTAATAGCCCTTCATGGAATGATATTTGGTCTCTGGGTCCCATGTGTTTATTCATTTTCTTGTGATTTTGTAATTTCATTTTCTAATTTAGAGATTAATATCTCTAAAATAAATCTCCATTTTATATATGTACCAAATTTTCTATATTCATTTATCTGCTGATGAACAACTAGGATGGTTCCATTTCCTTGCTGTACTGAGCAGCAATAAACATGGATGTGCAAATGATTTGATGAATGGGTATGAAGTTCTCTGGGTGTGTAACCAGGAGTGAAATAGTTGAGTCATGTGTCAATTCAATCTTATTTGTTTAGGAACCCACAAATTGATTTCCATAGTGGCTATATTAACTTGCACTTCCACCAGCAAGGAATAAGGTTTTCTCAGCCTTTACATCCTCTCTATTTTTGTCAGATTTACTTATGACTGTCACTCTGACCTGGATGAGGAAATATCTCCAAGTAGCCTCAATTTATGCTTTCTTGACGAGTATGTGTTTACTGTTCTAGTCAGCAATGTGAACCTGGGAGAATGGAGCCTAAAAATGAAGCAGTCTCATGCAGTAGTCAGTTTTATTCAGAGCATCAGACAATTTATACTTTGAGGGTTAAGATACATCTCATTAGTAAGGTGTTCAGCCACAAGGATAAGCCACATGTGGCAAAAAAAAAAAAAAAAAAAAAAACATGCTTTCCACAGCAGCTGTAGTAAACTCACTTCTATCTGCTACACCTGGGAGGAGCATGAAACACATTCTAAGAGCAATTCCATGTTTGTTGGTTTGTTTGTTTTTAAAAAAACTGAGGTCACACGATGCTTATTTTCTCACAGGCACTCAAAGTACCCCTCACACAACTCCATTCTTGAGCTGTGTTCCAACATCTCCATCCCTTTTATTTTTTTAATAACAGGATATACAGAGTGGTTTTGATTTGAGATATTGTAGACAAATCTAATTGTCTCTTGATTTATGAGTATCCTGTAAGTAACCAAATTATAATATTAGAACAATGAAAGCATTATATGCATATGCGCCACCAAAACCAGAGATCCAAACTATCTCCAGTACTGTTATATTATTATATTGATCAGAAAAATAAAGAGCATAGCTTGAAAAAAGATCCATATTGTTATAGCTCTGGTGTCTCATAAAACATAAGTCCATATTTGCCTTTTTAAAGGAATACAAATTTTATGATGTTCTATGCAAACAAGGAGTGATTTAAATCTCGAGGAAAAATGAAATACAATCCCTTCTCCAGATGAATGAATAAGTCTATCATGGTCCCAAACTCCAGTCATAAACACAGTCTCATTAGTAAAGTAACTTCTCTGTTGATGCACAGCGTCTTAACTTGTCCCCAGGTGGGCAAACTTGACTTCTGATGATATGGTCAGTATCTCCTTTTGTCCTTTGGCTGGAGCTCTGCTATCTTCCACTGTCCACTCATCCACTGCTTGTTCTTGATGGCCCAGAGCTGGGGAACCAGAGAGCAATCCATAGTATTTCAGTAGATCAATCTGTAATGATAGATGCATATTCCTTCTCATTTTTTTCTGTAGAATTTCTTCTGCAATAAAACCAGAGAGGTTAGAGTGTGAAAGAGTATGAGTCTATTGCTAGAAATAATTCTTCATTATAAGAGGAATCTGAAATGATATTTATGTTTGTGAATAAAATGCAACCGATGAATCAAAATAGTCAGTTTTACCTTTTGGGCTGGAAAAAGAAATTAATACATTTATGATTATCTGGACTGTGAATCCCCCCTATGCCCTTAGATGAACTATCAATAAAATAAATATCTGCATGTGAAATTTGAGGAGGCTGGTCTTGTTTTTTTTTTTTATCACAAATTCAGTTTGTATGAGAAAATTCCATAGCTTGCAAGCTGTATAATGATTTCCTATACTTTTATAGTAATCTGCAAATAAAATTTGAAAATCCATAGCATTTTGCATTGATCTTAAAAACTGACTGTTAAGTGTAATATAATACAGCAAGGATCAAATCTGTGCAATTGTTGACATTGAATCCTCTCCTGACTTACAAATTAAGCAAAAAGAGTAATGCCAGCAGTTATTAGTTATCCAATACCAAATGGTCAGCCATAAAACGTACATTCAACTTCCATTATACAGACTGAGCATAGTGTATTTAGGAATATATGTATATAACATATATGCATGTGGCAATTAGTATTTTATGGTCCTTGTGGTATAAATGAACCCATTCCAAAGGTTTATTTGCTTGTGCTATTGTACCAGTAGGAGACAATTTATTGGGGGATATAAGTAAATTTAAAGGCAGTGAAAGATTTACATGATACACAAATACCTCTTTTAGTCTGGATTCATTATCTATAGTTCTTTGCTTTGCTTCTTAAGACTGAATGCCACCTCTCCTTCTAGAGTTTTAAATAGATTGGTTAGTGCATAATTAGGTAAACATTTTGATTTTGCTGAAATTGCATTAGAAATACCCAGTGCCCCTCAGGAGTAAGGGAGGAATTGACAAATGAATTTTGTTTCCCTTTCATGCCCTCACTTGCCTAGGTTGTGAACTTGGCATTTTCATAGACTCTTCTAAGTCCTCACCAGAAATAGAGAGGATTTAAGATTAGATTGGCTACCAAATTCCTCACCCCATGCTCTTCAAGGTCATCTTCAGGCAATGGCTGGTTCATATTCTCCTTGTACAACTCCATTCCTTAGCTATTGTTCCAACAAATAGGAATGTTAAACACTTTTAAAAATAGTTATTGACCATTTGTGCATTAAAACTTTTTATTCAATTCATTAGCCCATCTTTTAATTACCAGTTTGATTTCCTTGGTATTTAATTTCTCAATTCTCCATAAATGCTGAAGATATCATCCCCTTGTCTGAAGTGCACTGGTAAAGACTGTTTCCCACTTGAGGCTTTCTGTGTGCTGTACAAAAGCTGTTCATTTCACGTAGTCCTTCTGTTGATGCCTGGGGCTGTTTGCTCTGCTCTGGGTGTCCTGTTGAGAAAGTTCTTATTTACCCTGGTATCTTTCAGACCATCCTCCTTGTTTTCCTCTGGCAGCTCAGCATTTCAGGTTTGAAATTAAGGTCTTTCATTGATCCATTTCCATCTGAAGTTTTTGTACAAGGTAAAAGATCAAAGACCTTAATTCAAAATATGAATAGTTTGAGTTCTTTCTTTTCTATTTTTATTCTCTTTGTGCCCTTCTCTTGTCTAAAAGCTAAGATGTTGAACACTATATAAAGAAGAAAGACTGGGCATTTTAGGAAATTATTCAGATTTGTCTTCTTAATCATAATAGGATGGTTATATATACTCTTGCTTCTCTCAAGATATGCTATGTAATGTCTCTAGAACTCTTGTCATGTAGATAATAATTCAATTTTGTTGAACATCTTTGTAGCATCAATTGAGATAATTATGTAATTTCTGTCTTTAAGTTTGCTTATACAGCACATTGCATTTATTTTTATCTTACTTTTGAGACTATAGTAAAATTACATAATTATTCATTGGCTTTTTCCTCCACACTCTCCCATATATCCCTTCTTTCTCTATTTAAAATCTATATTTTTCACTAATTGCCACATGCATATATGTTATATACATATATTCCTAAATACATTCTGCTCAGTCTGTATAATGGAAGTTGAATGTATGTTTTATGGCTGACCATTTGGTATTGGATAACTAATTACTGTGCTCTTGCCTGGGGGAGACTATTTCTCCTGCTCTCAGCATTCCTTAGTCTCCTATAATTTTCTGTACAATGATGAGGCCTTGTGGCCTTTCTCCCATCCACTTTGTTCAGCTCAAATTCAGTCTGTCATATTGGTGAGTCTTGGGAAAGAGGAAGAAGGAAAATATAGGAGAATGAGGGAGGCATGTAAAATAACAATAATGAAGTCTAAAAAGACCATAAAGAACCATATTATTAACTATTGGCCTTAAAAAATATAGTGCCTTTAATTCTGTATATAAATATATATCTATGGCTTTATTGAACTTTTCTTATCTCCTTCAAGAGCCAAAGACCACCTAACAATGTTGTAGTAAGTTTCCTGGGCCCATTTGGGTCCAGCGGTTTGTACCTGGCCCGTGGCGGCTTTTGTCTCCCAAAGAAATGAATCAGACACTTATATACTTTATACTGTTTGGCCCATGTCTTAAGCACATTACTAGCTAACTCTTTCATCTTAATTCAACCCATTTCCATTAATCTGTCTGCCACGTGGCCCAGCCTGCCACTCACCTGTATCTCTTACGTGATTCTTCTTCCGGGGGTCTGATGGAGACTGGCTAACTCCACCCTCCTTCTACCTGTCTGTCCTCTGATTCTCCACCCACTTCTACTGTGCTCCACATAGGCCAAAACATTCCTTTATTTACAGCATACAGAGAATATTTCACCACATAACAAAATACATAATATTAGACATGAGCTATTGAACTGTTGGTTAATGTTGTCCAAGGGACTCCAAAATTATACATCTCATTGTTGTTGCCCTTGATTACCCCTCAGAGATGATAGGTAAATCTCTATTGCTGAAACATACCACGCACTTCAGAAACAGGGCCCAAAGACCACTGAGCTAGAAGTGACCTAAATGCCCTTCCCTGAAGACTGTCTTTCATAGAACAAGAGGTGCCAAGCTAGATTCCAAAGGAGGAATGCAGGCAGAAGTCCCACCCTGCTATGATGTCTATGAACCACATCAGTGACCAGCATGGTACAACAATTGCCTTAAGGGTTCAGTAGTGGAATATATACCTTACTGATAACAACAGCACTTTAATTGGATTTCAGGCCTACTTAACAAGAGGGAAATTATGCCTGGTCCTAGAAACCTAACTAATTACCTAGTGCTAGTGAAGTCATGATCATTGCTGGAGAATCTACAACCTCTAATTTACTAAACCAGAAAAAATCCTACCAACAGTCTACAAACATTTGTCCTTATAGCAACAATAAGTGTAGTTATTAAGTTTAGCAAAGAAACATCTCTTTGAAACAGATGGAACCATTACAAAAGATTACAGTCACTAGAAATGCAGAATTGTGGAGCTCAGTTCAAATGGATAAACTAGAAAACACTACACCTAAGGGAACATGTGGAAGAGAAGCAGAAAGGTTATAAGAACCAGAGAACTTTGCTGTGAGAATGTGTCTCCTGTTAATGCCAGAAGCTGCACCCATAACACACCGCCAGCATGACCACCAAAACATGAATTGAATAAGGAGTTTGACCAACAAACTTGTCAAACTATGTAGGGAAAAAATCTATGAAACCTCTACCCTACACAAAGAACTATAGGCAACTGATTGAAGAGAGTTGGCAGCAGGAGAAGTGGCCTTCCCCAGGGAAGAGCACACCAGACTGTCTAGTGCCAAACCGTCAACCCTCAAGACCTACGGAGAAGTAGTGTATAATCTAAGCTAAATATTTATATGTGTAAATATGTATACATACATGCATATAATAACAATGATGGAAAAAGAGACCATGAATTTGAAAAAGAGCATGAGTATATGAGAAGATTTAGAGTGGGAAAAGGAAAGGGCAGAGTGTAATAATTAAACTATAATCTCAGTAATAATAATAATAACATTGAGAAATTTATAACTTAAGAATTTGGTGAAGCGTGTAAAGGCCTTGGGAAAGTATCTCAAAAAAGGGGGGGATACAGGGAAAGATAAACTACATAAAGGCTATAGTATGTGAAATAGAAACAAACATAAACACTAGATAGCAACAAAATGAAGAATTGGTTCTTTGAAAAAATAAACAAGATTGACCAACTTTTAGCCAAATTAACAGGGAGGGAGGGAGGAAAGGAGGAGAGGGGAGGAGGGAGGGGGAAAGGGAGGGAGACTTAAATTAATTAGAGATGAAAAGAAAATTAGCAAATAGATACCAAAGAAACTCAGAAAATACTAAGAGTTCACACTGACACTGTATATTCCCCAAAAGTAGAAAACTAATGAGTGAATTTCTAGATGCACACAACATCTAAACCAAGACAAAACAGGTAATTTAAACAGATTCAAATCCATAACAAGACTGAAGAAGTAATAAAAGCATCTTCCAACTGAAAAAAAAATTCAATAACTGACTGGATTTACTACAAAATTCTGCCAGAAATTTAAAAAAGAATTAATATCAACAGTATTCAAATTCTTCCATTAAATAAGAAAGGAAGGCTCCCAAACTCCTAGAGCAAGTGTTGCAGTGGTACCAAATCTAGATAAAGACAAAGCAAATCAACAAAAGGAAGGTTTCAGCCTGTCACTCTGACAAACATAGATGCAAAATGGTTCGATTAACATACTCGCAAACCAAATGTACGGTCATATCAAAAAAGTCATTCATCTGACTGCCCTATAGAATCTTCACCCAGCAATGGATAGAGGCAGAAGCAGAGATCCATAGCAAAGCACCAGGTCGAGCTCCAGTCCAGCTGAAGAGAGAGAGAGAGAGAGAGAGAGAGAGAGAGAGAGAGAGAGTAATATGAGCAAAGGGATCAGGATCATCAGGAAGAGACCCACAGAGACAGCTGACAAGAGCTATTGAGAGCTCACTGGATCAGAAACAACCACTGGGGAATCTTCAGGGAAAGGAACTAAACCCCCAAAGAGTAGATCATTGGCATGGGCAGTATGTGGAGCCTCGTGGAGTAGGATCAGATTATGTTCCTGTGCACAAAGTGGCATCTTGGAGCCCATTCTTTACAGAGAACATCTAACTCAGACCTTATATTGGGATGAGGAAATTGGACCTATGTCAAATGGATACAACTACCACCTTGGGACTCCTTGGGGAATATGGGGAATATGGTGGGGGAGGGGCAGAGAGGGCTGAAGGGACTGAGAGGAGAAAAAGGAGGATGAGCATGGTTATACATGAAAAAAAAAACACTTTTAAATAATATATATATGAAAAAACTAAAAAGTCATTCATTATTACCAAGTTGGTTTCATTCCAGAGATGCGGAGTGGTTCATAAGCAAATATGAAATGTTATAAATCACATAAATAAACTTAAAGACAGACATCATATGATCATCTTATTAGATACAGAAACATCCTTTGAGAAAATGTTATACCCCTTCATGATAAAGGTATTGCAGAAGTAAAGAATGGAGGGAGCATACCTCAAATAATAATGGCTATATCAAAACTTCAGCCAGCACGACGCTAAATGAAGAACAACTCAACATTCTCATTAAGATCAGAGAATGAGAATTTTAAGATGCTGAAGAAAAAAATAAGAAAGACACTAGAAGATTGCAAAACCCTGTATGCTTATGGGCTGAAAGAATTAATACTGTGAAAATGATAATCCTATCAGACACAATCTATAGAGACTATGAAATTCACAGCAAAATTCCAACATCATTATTTACAGGCATAAAACAACAAAAATGTATATGGAAACACAAAAGACCAATAATAACCAAAGCAACAGCCAAATCCTGAACAACTACAAAAATAAGACAGAGGTATTAACATACCTGATGGTATTATTCTAGAGCCATAGTAATAATGGAACAAAGCACGTAAATCAACAGAGATATTTGAGAACTCAGATATAAGTCCATGCAACTATAATTACCTGATTTTGAACAAAGAGGCAAAAACCACATACTGAGAAAAAAAAAAAAAGCAACTTTTACAAACGGTGCTAGAAACCGGGGATAGTTACATATTGGATAATGATTCTTATCCATAATAGATTCTTATCTCTTCTACCTCTGAGCATAAAACTCATCTGCAACTGGATGAAGGACTTCGGCATAAGACTGGATACACCCTGAACCTTCTGGCAAAAGCTAGGGACCACACTTTCACTTATAGGTACAGGAAATAACTTCTGAAAAAAACAAAAACAAAAACAAACCCAGAGCACAGAAAATAAGAGCAACAACAAACAAATGGAATTTTAAAAAACTAAAACAAATTTGAATAGCAAAGAAAACTGAAGTGAATCAATAGGTACCCCCAAAGAATGCAGAAAGTCCTTGTCAGCTATTCATCTAACAGACAGTGTCTGGACTGTGTGAATGACTCAATAAACTAAATATTGTCTGGGAATTTTTACGTCTATAGATATTTTGCTTATATATGATGTTTTTCAGTTTTGTGTCTTTATGAGATTTTTGTATATGCAAATGTGCACGTCTCTGCACTTATATGAGTTCCTTGTGCCTTTGTTTTTACATTTTATATCAATTTATGGATAATCCAAAGGAAAAATGAACATTAAAATCTGCTAAAAGACTCTCGCCAGGGAAGACTCTGTAGGGAGATTGACTACAGAGATCTTCATTTTGCCTTCTGTCTCCAATTTTGGATGGGAGCTGTCTCTTTGTGTTTTCCCCTTTAAAACTGGCTGCCACCCTTGCCTCAGGGACAAAATCTAAAGCCAAAACCTTACAACATCTCTTGTTTCAGTATTTCCTTTTTTTGCTATTATGAATAAAGTCACATTTTCTATCTGTGTATATCCTTGTTAAAGGTCCCTTCCCCTCCCACCCCCTCCAGTCACTCTCTCTTCTTCATATCTCCCCATCTCCTCTCCAGCAAGGGCAGGAGGTCCCAAGGTCCCAATCTTGCTCAGTTCTGCATCCACTCCAGTCAGATACAGTTTCCTCATCCCATCATCAAGACTGAGTCAGATGTTCATCTGGAGGGAGTAGGATCCAAGGTGTTAGTCCAAGGTGTTTCTGATCCCAAGCTGTTCAGTGGTTGTGATTTGCAGCTTGGACATACTTTGCTTTTTTTTTTCTTGCTTTTTTTGGTTTTTGTTTAGAGTCCACTAATGAGTGAGTACATCCCCTGCTTATCTTTCTGGGATTGAGATTTCTTGATCAGGAGGATATTCTTCAAATCCATCCATTTGCCTGCAAATTTTAGGATATCATTTTTTCTTACTGATGAGTAGTACTCCATTGTGTACCACAGTTTGTTATTCCATTCCTCAGTTGAGGAGCATCTAGGTTGTTTCCAGGTTCTTGCTATTACAAATAACACTGCTATGAACATAGTTGAGGTAATGCCTTTGGAGTGCGAATGTGTGTCTTTAGGGTATACACCCAGAAGTGTTATTGCTGGATCCTTGGGGAGATTGAATCTCAGTTTTCTGAGAAACCGCCATACTGCATTCCAGAGTGGCTGAACAAGCTACACTCCCACCAACAATGAAGGAGTGTTCCCCTTGCTCCACAACCTCTACAGGATAGGCAGTCATCTGTGTCTTTTAGCCAATCTGACACATGTAAGGTGGTATCTCAAAGTTGTTTTGACTTGAATTTCTCTGATGGCTAAAGATGTTGAGTACTTTTTCAAGTGCCTTTCAACCATTCATAATTCTTCTGCTGAGAATTCCCTTTTTAGTTCTGAACCCCATTTTTTGATTGGGTTATTTAAGATTTTGTGTTCTAGTTTCTTGAGTTCTTTATATATTATATATATTTTTTTTTCCATTGAATATTTTGGGCCTCTATGTCAAAGATCAGGTGTTCATAGGTGTGTGAGTTAATGTCTGGATCCTCAGTTCTATTCCATTGATCCACAAGTCTGTTTTTATGCCAGTACCAGACTGTTTTTATTACTGTAGCTCTATAGCTTAACTTGAAGTCAGGGATGGTGATGCCTCCTGAGGTTCTTTTGTTGAGCAAAATTGTTTTGGCTATCCTGGCTTTCCTGTTATTCCAAATGAAGTTGACTATTGTTCTTTCAAGGTCTGTAAAAAATTGTGCTGTGATTTTGGTGGGAATTGCATAAAATCTGTAGATGGCTATTGGTAGAATTGCCATTTTTACTATATTGGTCCTACCAATCCAGAAACATGGGAGAGCTTTCCATTTTCTGATATCCTCTTCAATTTCTTTCTTCAGTGATTTAAAGTTTTTGTCAAATAGATCTATTACTTCTTTGGTTATATTTACTCCAAGGTATTTAATGCTATTTGCAGCTATTGGAAAGGGTGATGTTTCCCTTATTTCTTTTTCAGCCCTTTTATCTTTAGTGTATAGAAGGACTATTGATTTCTTTGAGTTAATCTTGTATTCTGCTACATTGCTGAAGTTGATTATCAGCTGTAGAAGTTCCCTGGTAGAATTTTGTGGGTCACTTATATATACAATCATATCATCTACAAACAGAGATAGTTTCACTTGTTCTTTTCCGATTTGTATCTCCTTAGTCTCCTTTTGTTCTCTTATTGCTTTAGCTAAATCTTAGAGTACTATATTGAATAGATAAGGGGAGAGAGGACATCCCTGTCTAGTTCCTGATTTTAGTGGGATTGCTTTGAGTTTTTCTCCATTAAGTTTGATCTTGGCTGTCGGCTTCTTAAATTGTCTTTATTATATTGAGATACTTTCCCTGTATTCCTGAGTCCTCCAGAGCTTTTATCATAAAAAGTGTTGGATTTTGTCAAAGGCTTTTTCAGCATCTAAGGATATGATCATGTGGTTTTGTTCCTTTAGTTTGTTTATATGATGGGTGGCTTTTCGTGTGTTGAACCATCCCTGCATTTCTGGAATGAAGCCTACTTGGTCGTGGTGGATGATATTTTTTATATATTGTTGTATACAGTTTGCCAAAATTTTGTTGAGAATTTTAGCATCAATATTCATGAGGGAAATTGGTCTTTAATTATTCTTCTTTGTTATGTTTTGAGTGCCTTGGGTATTAGGGTAATTGTGGCCTCAGAAAAGGAATTTGGCAATATTCCTTCAGTTTCTACTGTGTGAAATAGTTTGAGGAGTAATAGTAGTAATTCTTATTTGAAGGTCTGGTAGAATTCTGCACTGAAACCATCTGGACCTGGGCTTTTTTTACTTGGGAGGCTTTTAATAACAGCTTCAATTTCCTTAAGGGTTATAGGTCTGTTTAGGTAATTAATCTGGTCTTCATTTAACTTTGGTAAATGATACCTGTCCATTTCATCTAGGCTTGCCATTTTTGTGGCATATAGATTTTCAAAGTATGATCTGATAATTCTCTGGATTTTCTGGGGGTCTGTTGTTATGTCCCCTTTTTACTTCTGATTTTGTTGGTTTGGACACTCTCTCTCTGTTTTTTGATTAGTTTGGATAAGGGGTTATCTATTTTGTTGAGTTTCTTAAAGAACCAACTCTTTGATTCATTGATTCTTTGCATTATTCTTTTTGTTTCAATTGTATTGATTTCAGCTCTAAGTTTGATTATTTCCTGCCATCAACTCCTTCTAGTTGAGTTTTCTTCAATTTGTTCTAAGACTTTCAGCTGTGCTGTTATTTCTCTAGTGTGGGATCTCTCTAGACTTTTCATATAGGCATCTAGTGCTATGAATTTTCCTTTTAAGACTGCTTTCATTGTGTCCCACAAGTTTGGGTACATTATAGATTCATTTTCATTAAATTCTAGGAAGACTTTGATTTCTTTCTTAATTTTTTCCTCCATTGTTTGTGGGAGTGTAAGCTTGTTCAGCCACTCTGGAATGCAGTATGGTGGTTTCTCAGAAAACTGAGAATCAATTTCCCAAAGGACCCAGCAATACCACTTCTGGGCTTATACCTTAAAGACGCACATTCGCACTCCAAAGGCATTAGCTCAACTATGTTCATAACAGCATTATTTGTAATATGAAGAACCTGGAAAAAACCTAGATGCTCCTCAACTGAGGAATGGAATAACAAACTGTGGTACATCTACACTCAGCAGTAAGAAAAAATGATATCCTAAAATTTGCAGGCAATTGGATGGATTTGGAGAATATCCTCCTGATCAAGAAATCTCAAACCCAAAAAGATAAGCAGGGGATGTACTCACTCTTTAGTGGACTCTAAACAAAAAAGCAAAAAAGCAAAGCATGTCCAAGCTGCAAACCACAGCCACTGAGCAGCTTGGAACCTGAAACACCTTGGAGTGGCACTTGGATCCCACTCCCTCTGCATGAACACCTGACTCAGTCTTGATGTTGAGGGGAGGAAACTGGATCTGCCAGGAGTCGATGCTGAACTGAGCAATATTGGGATCTTGGAACCTTGGGACCTCCTGCCCTTGCTGGAGAGGAGATGGGGAGATATGAAGAAGAGAGAGTGACTGGAGGGGGTGGGAGGGGAAGGGACCTTTAATAAGGATATACACAGATAGAAAATGTGACTTTATTCATAATAAAAAAGAAAGAAAATAAAAGTCCCTCACTCTCCTTTGTATTCTCTTGAGAATTCTCCTATTGTCCTCTTTTTCTTTCCTCCCTCTCTCTCTTCCTTCCCCATTCTCTGATTATTATAACCATCTCTGCAATCACAACTTCTGTTGTCATGGATATTTTGTTTATATTGTTATTTGTTGTTTTTCTATTTCTTTGTTAAAATAAAATTAGAAGACAAAAAAAAGAAATGGATGGATAGCGAAAATGCAGCACATATACCCTATGGCATACCGCTCAGCTTTAGAGAATAATTTAAGTCATATTTTCAGGTAAATTGATGGAATTGAAAACAACTGCCATGAATAGGTTCCCTCTCCTATGTTAATCCTACCTCCAGGTTTTTGTTTGTTTGTTTTATTTTGAGTGTTTAATTTGGAGTACAATTTGAGTCCAGGAAACCAAAAGAGGCACAGGGGCATATTAAAAGAAAGGAGTTAGTAGACTGTAAGTAAAATGAAAGTTTTCAAGTGCAATACTGGCACAGAAAGACATAAGCAGGACATGTGAAAGGTTGGGAAAAAAAATCAGAGGGGAAAGGGCCAAGCTATCTCAAAGCAGGGGATATAAAAAGTCATATGCAAGACTACTGTCTCAAAATCCAACATTAAAAACATCACTGAAAGAATAGTAGAGCACATGTGAAATGGAAGAGGATACTGGGAAATACTAAGGTCTAAAGGGTTAAACATGGCTGCTGGGGAGGGGAGGTTAGAGAAGATAAGATGGTGGGTAAGTTAACCCAAACAAAGGATGTATGACAATGACTTGTGGGAAATTACTAGGTCGTAAATGAATTTTAAAACACAACTAAAAAGAGTTCAGACAGAATTATCTTGCAGGAATAAACAATTGTATAGTTATTTTACTATTGTGACAGAATACTATAGTCAAGGCAACTTCAAAAAGACAGCATTTAATGTTGGGACTAAGTTCCCAAGTGTTAGAGTCCATGACCATCAAGGCAGGGTGCATGCAAGCAGGCAGGTGGGCACAGTGATAGGGCAATAGTGGGAGTTTTCACTCTGAATCACAAGCATTGGAGAGAGAGAGGGATGGGGAGACAAAGAGACAGACAGAGGAGAAGCAGATAGACACAGAGAGAAAGGGAGAAGGATAGAAAGAGGGAGAGGGAAAGAGAGCCTATGAATGTCCTCAGTGACACACCGCCTCCCACAAGGCCACATGCCCTAATCTTTCCCAAACAGTTCCACCTACTGTGACCAAGCATTCAAATATATGAGTCTATAGCTGCCATTCACATTCAAATCAACCCAAATAGAGCTCCCCATAGACTTGGGTTATTAAATGAAGATCATGGTACACAGCAACACCAATGGATTTAGTGAATTAGAGAGATGATATTAAAAGAGTGATGTGTGATAGGAATATGGTAAGGAAGGTTAAAGCTGAAAACTGGGGGATAAATATGACCATATTTTTATATATATGGAATTTTTTTGTTTTTATTGAGTATCTAAAACAATATTTTTGATCATATTTTCTTTCATAATGCCTCCAAGATCCTGTCCCAAATCTACATTCACCTAAACTCATTTGCTTCTTGCTCATAAACAACAACAAACAAGAAAAGGCACATTAAAAAAAACCTCTGATATCCAGTTTATATTGGACGGCTACTTTTGAGCATAAGACCTGCCCTGGGGTGGGTCTCTGATTCTTGTGACTTCTCCTCTTTTTTCCTTTTGTTTGTTTGCTTTATCGGATTCCAATTCGTCATTTTTTTTGTTTTATCTTATTTTTATTTTATCATTATCCCTTAAAAGCTTGTTGATTTTTAAATGAGAATCAGAAAGCAATGGATCAGGATGAGAGAGGATGTAGGGAGGAACTAGAAGGAGCAGAGGGAGAAGAAACTGTAATCAGGATATATTATGAGATAATCTATTTTCAATAAAAGGAAAAAATAGACCAGCAATCAAGATGGACAAGCAAGTACCTCTGTTTACTGTACATAGAGCCCTTCTGGGTATATTTACAAGGGTGATACAGATGGATCTTTTACAGAACACGCTTCAGCTGTACCATTTGTACTCCCACCACCAAGGAATATGTGTCTTCCTTTCTCACATTCCCACCAGCAAGTGATGTCACTTGTTTTACTAATCTTGGTCATTCTGACAGGAGCAAAATCAAATCTTAAAGTAGCTTTAATTTTGCATACTTCTGATGGTAAAGGGTGTTGAATATTTTTTCTCTTTTTAAATTTGTTTTTTAAATGCATTTGTTTTTTTTTACATCCTACCAGTTTTTCCTCCCTCCTCGCCTCCTAGAACACATCCATTTTCCTTCCGCCTCTCCTTAATGCTCTCCACGTACCTCCTCATGATTCCTCCTTGTCATGCAGCCTATCTTGTTCATCATCCATTTTTGTTTCATCTTCTGAAAATTCTCTATTTAGTTTTGCACCCCACTTTTCAAGATTTATTTATTTATTTTGTGCATATGGGTATTTTTACTGAATACATATATGTGTACCACTTGAGGTCCTGGTGTCAAAGGAGGTCAAAAGAGGGTGTTGGATCCCCTAGATGGTTTTGAACCACCATCATGTGGCTGACGGAAACTGAACCTGGTTCCTATGCAATACTAAGTGTTGTTAACCTTTGGGCTAGCACACTATAGCCTATTTTTTTAATTGTTTTCTTGTTTAGGTTTTTGCTTGCTTGTTTTTAGTGTTTTGTATATTTCAGGTACTAATCCTTTGTCAAATGGACAATTGATAAAGATTTTTCTTTTCCTGTTGGATACTTGTGGTGGCTCCCAAAGGGAGGGGCACTATTAGGAGATGTGGCCTTCTTGGAGGAAGTGTGTCTCTATGGGGGTGGGATTTCAGGTCTCTTTTGCTCAAACTTCCCTCAGTGTGTCAGTGACTTCCTGTCGTCTGAAAGATATAGAACTCTCAACTCCAGTTCCTTATCTGCCTGCATGTCGCCATGTTCCTACCATGATGATAATGGACTGAACCTCCAAAACTGTGAGCCCCCTCATTTGGATGCTTTCCTTCTAAGAGTTGCTATGGTCATGAGGTCTCTTCACAGCAATGAAAACCTTAACTATGACAGTGCCATTTTCTCAAATGATAATGTTCTTTGCTCTATAGAAGTTTTATCTTCAGGACCTCCCATTTATTATTATTGGTCTTAATGACTACTGTAAGGGCCATTTTCAGAAAGTTCTTTTCCATGTCAAGGAATTTGAGTGCAATTTCTCATTTATCAAATCAGAGTACCCCATCAAATGTTGAAGCTCTTAATTCATCTGAAACTCACTTTTGTCCAGAGTAATATATACAGGTCTATTTCAATCTTCTGCAGTTATCTAGTTAAACCAGAACCAATACTTAAAGGAACTGTCTATTCTCTAGTGTGTAGTTATGAAGTGTTTTTGACAAAAATTAACTATCCATAGGTGTGTGAAATTATGTCTAGGACTTTGATTTCATTCCACTGATAACCATGGTTGCTTTCATGATGTTTTTGGTATTACAGCTCTGTATCAGAACTTGAAATTTGGCATAGTGATACGGGGAGCAATTCTTTTCTTCTTCAGGATTGCTTTAGCTAACATGGCCCTGTTTTTTCATTTTGCATGTGTGTGTAAGTGTGTGTGTGTGTGTGCATGTGTGTATGTGTGTATGTTTCCCATGAAGTTCAAACTTGTTTTTTTCTATTTCTGTAAAAGAATGGTATTGGAATTTTGGTAGGAATTCTGTTGAATCTGTAGATTGCTTTTATTAGAATGGTCATTTTTACATTATTAATTCTACCAGTCCATAAGTATAAGACATCTTTCAATCTTCTGATATCTTCTTTGGTTTCTTTCTTCAGTGTCTTAAATGTTTTTATTGTACAAGTATTTCACTTGCTTGGCTAGAGTTAATCCAAGATATGTTTGAGGATATTGCAAATGGAATTATTTTCAGTATGTTTGTAATTTGTATATAGGAAGAATAAATATTTTCAATGTTTCAATTTTGTATGATGCTACTTTCCTGAAAATATTTATAAGTTGTGAAAGTTTCCTGGTGGAGTCTTTAATATACATGCATATACATATATACTTACATATATATGCATATATATGTATATATATGATCATATCATTTACAAAAATGATGCATCCACTTTTTCCTTTCCTATTTTTATTCCCTTGATCTCCTTAAGTTGTCTTGTTGCTCTAGCTAAGATTTCAAGTAATAAAATGAAGACAGTATGGATCTTTTTCTTGTTCTTGATTTTAGTAGAAATGCTTTTATTTTATCTCTTGCTGTAAATAGTCTCTACTATATTGAGATATATCCTTTTAATCCTTAGTCTCTCCAGGATTTTCATAATGAAGGCAAGCTGAATTTTGTCAAAGGCCTTTTCTTTTCTTTTTAATGATGTAAAACAAGCATTTATTAAAATAAAATCTTCAGCTTCTTTTTTTGACTTTTTTTTTTATTATGAATAAAGAAGTCACATTTTCTATCCGTGTATATCCTTATTCAAAGTCCCTTCCCCCTCTCACCACATTAGGTCATTCTCTCTTCTCCAGATCTCCCTATCTCCTCCCCAGCATGGGCAGGAGGTCCCAAGGTCCCAAGGTCCCAATATTGCTCAGTTCAGGCTCCACTCCTGGCAGATCCAGTTTTCTCCCCCCAACATCAAGACTGAGTCAGGTGTGCCTCTAGGGGGGGTGGGATCCAAGGTGTTTTAGATCCCAAGCTGTTCAGTGGTTGTGGTTTGCAGCTTTAGCATGCTTTGCTTTTTTCTTTTTTGTTTAGAGTCCACTAATGAGTGAGTACATCCACTGCTTAACTTTCTGGATTTGTGATACCTCGCTGAGGAGGATATTCTCCAAATCCATCCATTTGCCTGCAAATTTTAGGATATCATTTTTTTCTTACAGCTGAGTAATACTCCATTGTGTAGATGCACCGTAGTTTGTTAATTCATTCTTCAGTTGAGGGGCATCTAGGTTGTTTCCAGGTTCTTGCTATTACAAATAATGCTGCTATGAACATAGTTGAGCTAATGCCTTTGGAGTGTGAATGTGCGTCTTTAAGGTATGAGCCCAAAAGTGGTATTGCTGGGTCCTTTGGGAAATTGATTCTCAGTTTTCTGAGAAACCACCATACTGCATTCCAGAGTGGCTGAACAAGCTTACACTCCCACCAACAATAAAGGAGTGTTCCCCTTGTTCCACAACCTCTCCATCATATGCTGTCATCTGTGTCTTTTATCTTAGCCAGTCTGACAGGTGTCAGGTGATATCTCAAAGTTGTTTTGATTTGCATTTCTCTGATGGCTAAAGATGATGAGCACTTTTTCAAGTGCCTTTCAGCCATTTGTAATTCTTGTACTGAGAATTCCCTTTTTAGTTCTGAACCCCATTTTTTGATTGGGTTGTTCAAGATTTTGGGCTCTAGATTCTTCACTTCTTTATATATCTTAGAAATCAATCCTCTATCACATGTAGGGTTCATGAAAATCTTTTCCCATTCTGTAGGCTGTCGTTTTGTCCTATTGACAGTATCCTTGGCTTTACAGAAGCTTCTCAGCTTCAGGAGATCCCACTTATTGATTGTTGTTCTTAGTGTCTATGCCACTAAAGTTATATTTAGTAAGTGGTGGCCTGTGCCAATTTGTAGAAGGGTATTTTCCACTTTCTTTTCTATCAAGTTCAGAGTGGCTGGGTTTATGTTTATGTCTTTGGTCCACTTAGATTTGAGTTTTGTGCAGGGTGGCAGGCTTGGATCTATTTGCATTTTTCTACACACTACCATCCAGCTATGCCAACACCATTTGTTAAAAATACTATCTTTTTTCCATTGAATATTTTGGGTCTCTTTGTTGAAGATCAGGTGTTCATAGGTTTTTGGGTTATTGTCTGGATCCTCAATTCTATTCCATTGATCCACAAGTCTGTTTTTATGCCAGTACCAGGCTGTTTTTTATTACTGTAGCTCTATAGCATAACTTGAAGTCAAGGATGGTGATGCCTCCTGAGGTTCTTTTGTTAAGCAAAATTGTTTTGGCAATCCTGGCTTTCCTGTTATTCCAAATGAAATTGAGTATTGTTCTTTCAAGGTCCAAAAAATATTGTGTTGGGATTTTGATGGGATGTGCATTGAATCTGTAGATTGCTTTTTATAGAATTGCCATTTTTACTATGTTGATCCTACCAATCCAGGAACATGGAGAGCTTTCCATTTTCTGATATTCTCTTCAATTTCTTTCCTCAGTGTTTTAAAATTTTTGTCAAATAGATCTGTTACTTCTTTGGTTATAGTTACTCCAAGGTATTTAATACTATTTGCTGCTATTATAAAGAATAATGTTTCCCTTATTTATTTTTCAGCCCTTTTATCTTTAGTGTATAGAAGGGCTACTGATTTCTTTGAGTTAATTTTGTATCCTGCTACATTGCTGAAGGTGTTTATCAGCCATAGAAGTTCCTTGGAAGAATTTTGTGCGTCACTTATATATACAATCATATCATCTGCAAATAGAGATAGCTTCACTTCTTTTCCTATTCGTATCCCCTTAATCTCTTTTCGTTCCCTTATTGCTTTAGCTAAAACTTTGAGAACTATATGAATAGATAAGGGGAGAGAGGACATCCTTGTCTAGTTCCTGATTTTAGTGGGATTGCTTTGAATTTTTTCTCCATTAAGTCAAAGGCCTTTTCTATATCTGATGAGATGATTATGTGGTTTCTCTCTTAGTCTTTGTATGTTGTGAATTAATTTGCATTTTTCAAGTACCATATATGCCATAAGCCACTAAAGAATATATAACAGATGGCAGCCAATATTTTACAGGTTGACTTACCACAGGAATGACTCTGTGTTGAGGAACACCACTAGGTCCATGGAGAAGTCCCATTCATGATATGACCCCATTAGGCAAAGCCAGAGGAATGGCTCAGTGTAGATACTAGTTGTTTTCTGTCTGTAACTTTCTCATGTGCCACCACCTTACTTCCCTAAAAGAATAGCTATGACATTCTTTCCATAGCCCCTTGATGATATGTTTTACACTTTTTTGGGCACTTTTGTCAGGGACTTGTCAAAAGAATTACTTTTTCTTATTCCATGTAATTTCAATGAATATACTTTTAAAAAACAGCCAGTCCTTTAGCTAAGATCTCAGCAGATTTAAAATAAGGCTAGTTGCCCTGGAGATGAAGTGCTCAAGGTCAAGATCCCAGGAGTTTAGCAAGGTCAGGCATATAACAACTTCAGTTCCGATTTTTTTCTTGGCAGAAAAGGTCTAATAAATAATATTTATAAACATAACTCACAGTCTTTTAATTGACTTTCTGCACATATTACTAACCTCATATTTACATTATAAAATTCAAGGTCCAGCTAACTGTCTATTCAGGGTAAAAGTATGTGCCGTAAGTATTGGGGTGATTCCTCAGTCCCTGTCTCTTGCCCTGCTATTGCCTTTCTGCCTGTTTCATAGACTATATAAGGAACCTGGCTGACACTGAAGCCTTGCCCTGGCTGCAGTCAGCAAGGCTTTTTCATGTTGCAAAGAAAAAAACCTTGTGATGTTCTTATTTGTTTATAGTATTTTTCGATCTCTATTATTACTTAAGAAATATAAAATGACCTTTGAGATCAGCTCATATAATGGCCAAAGTTTTATGTGAAGAAAAAAAAGATACAAAAAAGAGAAGATGAAGTAGGAAAGAACATTGTCTCAATAACACATTAGTTGGCCTTTCTTTCTTACCTAGACCTTCCCCTTCCCTACTCTAAGGCTCCCTTGAGCCGAGTGGGAGCTGGTCTTGTAGTCTGCAAGGCTCTGAGAATATTGTAAAAAGAGGGATACAAGGATACGGTGGTTTGTATGAGAAGTGTCCCCTGATAATCTCATGTGTTTGAACATGTGTCAACATTTGGTGGCACTGTTTGTGGAGAGACTATGGAATCTGTAGGTGGAGCCTTGTTAAAGGAAGTGCACCCCACTGTGGGCAAGCTCTACAGGTTTTTCAGGTTTTACAGCTTGGCCCCACTTCCTGCTCACTCTTCTCTCTGATTCCTGTGTGCAGATGACATGTGACCAGTCTTCAAGCTCCTGTCTCCATGCTTTTCTGTGTGTCCCTGTCAGATGGGACTGTATCCCTGTGTAATTGTAAGCCAAAATAAATCCTTTCTCCTTATAACTTATTTATTGAAAGAATATTTTATCACAGTAAAAGAAAAATAACCATTACACAGTCATTGGTAGTGGAGATGTGGCTGTGATAATCCTGACCATGTGATTTTCAGGCTTTTGGCACACTTTGTGGAAAAATTTCAAAGTTGGGGCAAGAAGAGTTGTTAACTGCTGTGGACAGAGATTAATGATAAATTCTTATTCAAGACTAGAACTGAAGGATGCAGAGAGAAACAGAGAATATAAGCCCTTTTCAAAGGTTTTAGAAAAAGCAAGGAGTCTTCTGGGACCTGGGATAGGGGATATTTGTGTGGTACTCTGTACAAAATCTAGCTGGCTGATGCCCATGCTTTGAAATTTTACATGAAGCTGAATTTGAAAGTGATAGAGTAATTTCTTTGGTGTAGGGAATTCCAAACTTTGCATAACACTAAGTCTGGGGCACATAGATTATTTATGCAGATCTACAAGAAGACAAGCAATAAGTGGGACAGAAAGAAATTAAAATGTGCAATTTGGAAAGGAAAAGAGCACTAGAAAGTATTACTGTCAAGTCATGTGATGAAAAAGAAGCTGTAATTGTTAAAGATGTAAGCCCCGTTAAAGAGAAGCCTCTGGTTGAAGCTCCAGTGGAATGACAATAAAGATGTCCTGAAAATAAAACTCTAACTAGTTAGGCATAGAACAATTGTCATAACTGGGGCCTAAGGGAGCCAGGCTTCCTCTGAAGCTGAACTGACCAGGATCACCTACTTGGTACTGGCTTCAAGTACAAGGAAGATGTAAGACTAACATGATGGATTCTTCCTGAGATGTTTCCAGAGATCTGCTGAGGCAGGCAATCTGTGGCATGATAAAAGTCCATGTAAGGAAGCCTCGCAAAGGTGAAGCAGTTAAAAAGATGAAGTGTGGGTAATCAGAATGTATTTAATATACTATAAAATTATCAAGAAAGTTAATTAATTAAAATAGTCTACCACCCACTAATGTCAAGAGAATTGTTAAGTTGGGTAGAAACCGAAACTAGAAGGGATAATGATAAAATATTGAGTAATAGTAGTAAAATACTAATGCAATTATCCTTGCCATCTGCAGCAGTTTATTTCTAGGATCCCCCATGGATACCATACTTGCATAAAATGGCACTTTATTTGGTGGTAACTGATGCATATCTTTCTTTATTCTAAATTACCTATAGAGCTGGGAACATATCTTGGTGGTACAACACATACCTTTGTAATAGGAATATATGTGTAACAGGAAAAGGGCACAGAGATGGGGCCCTCCTATAGCATGGCTGGTAGTGGGCCCATGACCTACACATGTGAGAGTAATAAAGGAGAACTGAGCACACTTCAACTTGCAGAAATGAGCTTATATAAAATAAAAAATTAAATCCAATCAGTAGATTATATCAACATGAAATTTCTGGCTGTCATATTACAGAAGTCCCTACTTATCAACAGAAATACTGCTATGACATTGCAATACAACACTGCTTTCTACAAACTTCACACTCTGGAACTAAGCAATGGCATTTCAAAAGAATAGAGTAGAAAATTTTCATACAATTTTATACTGGGTTTACAATTTTTGTGTTGGGTCAAATTCACAGCTATCACATAGGCTACAGTTTGAACATACTTGGTAGATAGCAAATGTCCATCAAAGGACATGGTCCCTAGGGTACTGCGGTTGAGATATGGTGGGACCTTTAAAATGTGGGGCCTCGGTAGGAGATCTTTAGGTTACTGAGGCAATGTCATCAAAGAAAATATTGTGATCCTGATATCTCCCCACCTCTCTCTTTTGCTTCCTGGTAACACAGTCATGTCCAGATAGAAAAGAGGTTACAAAATTCTGCTGACACTGGAAGGTTACTAGCCATCAAGTCAGAGTTCTGAGTATGCAACTCTATGGCTATAGCAGAAGCAGAGAATGGCACAGTACTTCTTACATAGCAAGTCATACTTTCCCAGAGCATCCCATGGAAATGGAAAAAGGCTACATCTACACAATCCCAATATAAATGAGAATATCAGAAGAGTGGGGGACCTTACCAAAGACTGTAACATGCAAAGTAGCTAAATGGTTTTTTTTCATACCAAGCACCAAAACAGTGGGAAGGATAGATCAGTCCCTACTTACTCCCCCCACCTCCCCTCTATGAGTGCATGCACTCACCACATCCCCGCTCCAGCATCTCTGTAAATGAGTGAGTTTAAAGGAAAATTTTATACCTCAGGTGGGTTTATTAGTTTCCAATAAACATGGCTGGTATCTATTTTTGGATCTCATCACTCTAATGAAAGGATCACAGAATGCTTTGCAGCCAATTACTTTGCACAAGATAAATGCATGTATTTATTCATTCTCCATAGTGATGATTGAGGGGGAGTTCATTTCACTGTAGTCTAACAGATGTTTAAAATATAAATGAACCAACTGCAATAAAAATACCCAAAGCCCTACCTGAGGAAAATTCCATCCAGATAATGCATGCCTATTCAAGCCTATTAGCATGAAATCACTCCTCATCTCCTTCAGATATCACTGAAGGAGTGAACTAAACTACATATTAAGCAGACTATACTTTAAGACTGGCTTTCCTGTATGTATCAACCTCACCCAGAACCTACCCAAGCCTGTTCTCCAGCCAGAATTCTCTCTCTCTCTCTCTCTCTCTCTCTCTCTCTCTCTCTCTCTCTCTCTCTCTCTCTCTCTCTCTCTCTCTCTCTGTGTCTGTGTGTGCCTGTGTGTGTGTGTGTGTGTGTGTGTGTGTGTGTGTGTGTGTGTGTGTGTAATGAAGTTCCACTAAGTTGTATTTGGTATTTATTTCTCCAGAAAAGAAAAAATATTTGTACATGGAAAGGGTTCTTCTGAATAAATGCATTGATGAAATCCTCTACTGGGAGAGAAAAGTACAAGCAAGTGATAACATGTAGTTATGGAAATGCACATGGTCATCTGTTAACAATTTTCATCATGCTTCCTATCAAAAGTCCTCCCTTTATAGCATCATTATTTCTTTGTTCTAGATAGACATACTAAGAAAGAACAATCATGTACTATGTGCTACTCCCAGAAGATGGCTCTACCTGGCCAGGCCATGCAAGACAAATGTCACAGAGCAGTCTTAATAAAAAATTCACATTCTAAATGAGAATAAAGTAAACATATACACAACTTTAGTTTTCAGTGATTTGATGAGTAGATTTCTTTTCAATACCTGAGCAGTATATGAAACTTGAAGTTCCTTTAGAGCCCAACAGAGCTGTCTCTTACATTGTGCCCTTGAGAGACTTTTATACATGCCAACCCCAAGCTCTGTCTGACGTGGTGCCCCAGGTTATGTACTGCAGGAACAATCTCAGAAGCAAAAACGTAGTAAAAAAGCAAACATTTGTTTCATTAACATGTGCATTAACTTGGCCATATATCTCCCATGTGGTGACCACATATTTTGGCCACACAAGGTCATTCTATAGAGTCTAATCTCTGTAACTCTCTCCAAACAGTGGACCATATGTTTTTGTAATCAACAGCACCAAAGAGAAGACATATGAAAGGAGCAGACCTAAAGCAAATAATAGATTACTCTTTTTGATGAGTGCTTTATGACTGTATTATAAAACATATAACTGTTTCAAATACAAATATATGAATATATTTACACCTTTACATATAACTATATACTCACATATAAGAAATACTATTTAAACACAAAACAGTTGGCTAATGATATTCAATTAAGTCTATTAGCAATGAAAGTAGCAGTAGAGGACAATTTTTATTTGGTAGTCAAACTATTCTGAAGTCTTGCCCTTCCTTAGCCTTGAGAACAAAAAGAAGCTTTGTGATTTAGCTCAGCACACTCCACACTACATTCTTGCTTTACCTCCTCCTATGACACCAAGTTGGTTCTTATCAACAGTGGTCTTCTACATCTGCTCAGTAGTTCCCACACTTGTAGATCATGCTGCTTTCTGTTCTGTGTCTAATGTTCAGTTGCTACTCTCCTCCCTGTACCCTCCATTTCAGTCAACCTGCTAAAGCTACTCATACTGCTATCTACCATGCATCCTGCAAAAACCATATTTCACCAGACATACACCTTGAGTTTACAGTCATTTTCTACCACCAGAATTTCTGTTCAGTTCACAGAAAGTATCTGTGGATGTTTTTGTTACCTAACCTGTGGATCTAGGTGAGCCACTCACAGGTCAAGACCAACATCTTCTAGCTCCTAAACTCACCAACTTGCTAGCAGGGCCTTTGCTGTTCATTTCCGTGTTTCCTTCTTCCCATTCAAGGTACTGTCTTCAAGCTGGCACCCAGCAGTTAATGGGAAACATGGTATTCTACAAGCAGTGTCAATGGTGAGTTTAATATCCTGACCGAGTGTGGGAACTGTTATCTAGGACTAGATACAACAAGAGAAACAGAATTCATCAACACCTGTCATGAAACCATCTATGATCTTGACATCAAAAGATCAGTACATTAATACCTCATACACAACTTGCCCCAGCACTCTCTATTTGAATGCTTCTTTGAGCTCATTTTGGCTCTGTATGAGAAAGTCATAAAATTGAGGCCACCAGCAACAAATGAATTTGGAGCCCCTATTTAAGAAACTTCCCAGCAAGAGGAAGACATGCAGGCTTACAAGCACTTGCTTCAGTTCTGCCCAGAAAATAACCAATTCTCACAAATATATCCAGCTACTTAATAGGCTCTCTCTCACTCTGATTTTTTTAATCTGCCAATATCAAGTTTCCAATCTGTCAAACAAAGCTGCCTGGGGTCACTTAATTCAATGTGTCCTAAATGTCAACAGCAACCCTACCTCTGAGCAACCAGGCAAGATGTACGATGGCTTGCAGCTACTATGAATCTCTGAGCTGGATGACATCATTTTCTCAGTTTCAATCAAACTATAATTTTTATTTGCAGAGAATTTATGCCACCTGCACATCACAGTTATAGGGGTCCTTTGCACTGTAGGGAACTATAGTTTTTCTTTTACAGAAAGAGAACCCTGTTTTTTCTCTGTACTCAATAGAAACCACTGGGAGGCCATCTTTGTTACATGGTTTTCATTGAATACATGTAGCCTCATGCTACATTCACTACTGCCACCAAATTGTTCTCAACTGGCAGGCAGATACTATTCTCATTTTAAAGCATGGATACTAGTCTCAGAGGGGTAACTTTCAGGACAGGAAAGTGTGGTAGAATGTTCTCGGTATGCTGTAAATAAGGACTGTTTTGGCCTATGTGCAGCACCATAGAAGTGGGTGGAGAATCAAAAGACAGACAGATAGAAGGAGGGCAGAGTTAGTCAGTCTCCATCCGACCCCCCCAAAAAGAGAGACATATAAGGAACATGTAAGAGACAAGCCACGGACTGGGCCACATGACAGACAAATTAATAAAAATGGGTTGATTTTTATTAAGAGCTAGCTAATAATGTGCTTGAGACATAGGCCAAACATTATAAAGTTAATAAAAGTGTCTAATTTATTTCTTTGGGGGACAAAAGCCACCGTGGGCCAAATTCCAAACCTCCGGGCCCAAACAGGCCAAAAAACTTTTACAACACATGGTGCCCAACGTGGGGCAAACACCCACGAAAAGCCTAAAAAAGTTTAAAAAGCTTAAAGAGCGTTCTAAATCACTAAAACAAAGCCAAAGCGACTTTCTAAATTACATATTTAAATTAATTTATGATACAGATGCAGCGTAGCATTCAAGCTTAAATTTAAAAATGGCGCATCTACAGCACACAGCTTAAACTCATACATTTCACAAAAGGCTTGACATAAATATAATTGATTTAAAGTTTCTACTTATATATAAAAAAATGCAGTTAAAAACAATTTTTCTAATAACAACATTTCCTGAGTCCGCTCTATTTGCTGGCAGCAAAAGAGATATAACAAACACCTCCACCATATTAAAAAGCTGCCAAAATGGTTTCTCAGAAAATTAAGAATCAATCTCCCCAAGGACCCAGCAATACCACTTCTGGGTTTATACCCTAAAGAGGCACAATCACACTCCAAAGGTATTAACTCAACTATGTTCATAGCAGCATTATTTGTAATAGCAAGAACCTGGAAACAACCTAGATGTCCCTCAACTGAAGAATGGATTAACAAACTGTGGTACATCTACACAATGGAATACTACTCGGCAGTAAGAAAAAATGATATTCTAAAATTCGCAGGCAAATGGATGGATTTGGAGAATATCCTCCTGAGCGAAGTATCACAATCTCAGAAAGATAAGCAGGGGATGTACTCACTCATTAGTGGTCTCTAAACAAACAAACAAGAAGAAAAGCCAAGCATGCCCAAGCTGCAAACCACAACCACTGAACAACTTGGGATCAGAAACACCCTGGACTGACCCTTCGGATCCCACTCCAACTATAGGAACACCTGACTCACTCTTGAGGGAGGGGGGACAAAACTAGATTTGCCAGGAGTGGAGACTGATCCAAGCATTATTGGGTCAGTGGGACCCAATAGGACTGTCTGCTCCCTGTCCATGGAGGGGATGGGGAGTTGTGGAGAAGAAAAATGACCTGATGTGGTGGGAGGAGGAAGGGACCTTGAATAAGGATATACAGGGATGGAAAAAAAAATTCAGAGGGAAAGCTGAACACAAAGTAAATATATGTGTAGCAATCTTATTTGCATTATCACCTTTGATAAGTCATGCTTATGATTTTTATCTTTTTTATAGTTATTGTTAACTTCTCAGCATTTTAAATTCATTTTACTGTTTTTCTTGATAAATGCAAAATAATAAAAAAAAAGCTGCCAAAAGGGACAAAGTCAACAATTAAAGTAATACTGATATTTTAAAAGTTCTTTAAGTTAAAAAATCATTAAAAATTCTCGATAAAACAGATTTAAACTCAAAAAACTTCTAAACAAGATACAATGTATATAAAATACACATAGGCTTCAGAGAGAGAGAAAAAAAATAAAAAAGCTCTTTAAAAATAAAAGAATAAAAAGGCCATATAAAAATGATAAATAAACAAAAAGTCTAAATTATGGTTATTGTGTTTTCTTTTAATTTTTTAACTTTTAATAAGCTAATTACAAAAAACAATTAATTCCTAAGGCTGCTAAGTTAAACAAATACATATACTTTAAAGATATCTTGACTTTAAAATCTGTTTATAAAAATATGTTGCTAAAAAAAAAATTCTGTTTTTGTCTCCACAAAAGATCAAAACCTATAAATTGGTTCTAGGCAAATGTGGTTTCATTTGCCAAGGCCACCTAAACATTCTCAACTTCTAAGATGCCAATTGAGGTGATCCAGCCTCAAGACTCCATGAGATTGCCATCATCCTTTGTCAACAAAAAAAATAATAAAAAGATAAAAGCTATATCCAGTTTCCCCAAAATGTTACTTATTAATGTTTGTTTTTATTATAAATAGTTAATAGCCATAGTCAATCTTTTAAAAAAATAGAAAAAATATTAAAAAATGATTAAAAAATAAATTTTAGTTTATTGATATAAACTTAAAGTCAATTTTGTTATGCTATATATATTTTTCTACTCTTGATTAAATATGATACTGACATAACTCATTTAAAATTATAATATATAACTAAACAATACAAATTAATAGTCATCTATAATAACCAAACTTATAGTCATGTTAGTTAAGATTTTATAAATATACAAAAATATATTTCAATTAAATAAATAGTCTTCAAACACTTCAAAGTCATACAAAATATGACATTTAAATTATTTTTAAAACTTAAACTTTTCTAGACAATAATACAAGTCTACTCCTGACAATATGAATATATTTCAAAAAAATAATAGATATTAAAAAACTTCATATAAAATTTACTTTATGGCAACAGTTAGCCACTAGACAAAAAACTATTCTAATATTAACTACTTAATAATATGCTATATAAACTAAACATACAAGTTCCATAAAAAAGTGACCTCTAAACGTTGACAAAACAAGCCAAGATAGTCCTTCAGGTTCCTGCTTTACAAAAAAAAAAAAAAATTCCAGACATTCTTCAAGACATAAAAAAAAAAAAACAACTGATAGACTATATCAAATTTCCTACATCACTAAAAAATATGCCAAAAACTTTGGGCGATAAAGGCCTAAAATAGTGCCCCAATGTTACAAAAAAACTTTAAGTGTCTGTCCAGGCAGACAGGTGTCATCTCTATCATTTTCTAGACTTTAAAAGTTGCTTACACTTCCTGTTTATTTAGATAATATTATATCTTTCTAATGTAGTTAAAAATTTAAGAATTATAAATATAATTCTTTTTAGTTTAAAAAGTATATTAGATATAAAATTTTAGACTCACAAAAATAAAATAGATTATAAAATATTCTCTTTAATTTTGTAAATACAAATAAATTAAATATTATAACTATAATTGCTGCTTAAAATTTTCATAGTTAACAGAGTGACATATAAGGGCATTGATCTCTTAAAGATTTGAATGAGGGATCAGCATATACTAATTAGACATAAATATATTGTTTTGACACAATATATTAATTAGTTTGATTATATTATACATATACAGAATTATATTAATAAGTTTAATTAATTACACGATATATACATTAGTTTATATTGATGTATATTTTAGTATTTAATAGCAAGTAGCCAAACAATAAAAGAGAGATAAGGGATCGTCAGTGCTCTTTGAAGTGTGTCAGTTCAGCTATGTAAATGTGCATCACAACGTGCCATGATTCATTCATGCTTCATGCCTCCCTGTATTCCAGGATATTTTGAGTAGGTTATAATAAGTTCTTATCTGATGGAGTCAATAGATAGGAGTACTGTGTCTCTGTGTGTGTGTGTGTGTGTGTGTGTGTGTGTGTGTGTGTATGTGTGTGTGTTAGTGCTAGAGATTAAGCTCAGGACCTCAAGTGTTCTAAGCCCCTGAGATTAGGGTAGATGGAAGATAGACATTTCTGGGAATAAAGCTCTAAGATTAGGCAGGGTTGCAACTCATTAGCTCTTAATGTTAGCCTGTATTTTTCCCTTCAATTTAGATTTTGTTTTTCTTTTGTTATGATACCATATTCTTTTGCTGCTTTTTTATTTTATTCTAAACATGTTTAATGACTTTTATGAGACTAATTATATCCCATCCCCCTCATGCTTCCCATTCATATATTGACATTCTAAGACACAGTAATTCAGGAATGTGACTTTTTGGTGATGAAACCCTTGGATAAGTAATTAAGCTAAAATGAATTCTCAAGGATGGGTTTTAGTTCAGTCCAGCTGGATCCTAATAAAAAGAGGACATTAGGAAACAAACAGGCAGAAGAAAATGATGAGAAAAGATGGAAAATGGTCATTGGTTTAGTTAGGGTTTCTATTGCTATGAAAAGACACTATGACTATGGAAATTCTTATAAAGGAAAACAGTGAATTGGTGATAGCTTACAGATTCAGAGGTTTAGATTGTCATGGCAGGAGGCATGGTGGCACAGACAAACATAGTGCTCCCGAAGGAGCTTGGGAGTTCTACATCCTGATCAGCAGGCAACAGGAAGTGATATTGAGCCCCTGGGTCTGGCCTGAGCTTCTGAAACCTCAAAGGCCACCACCAGTGATACTCTTCCTCCAACATGGCCATGTGTCCTAATCCTTTCAAATAGTGCCGCTCCCGGTGAGCCTATGGGGCCACTTTCATTCAAACAACCGCAGCTGTCATACGAGGTTTGTGTTTTTGTCTGGGCTAGAGGTCTGATAAGTCTGAGGCTGCTTTTTGTCCCCTAAAATGACTCAGAAGCTTATATTGATTTTATCCTCTTTGACCTTTGTCTCAGGCACATTGCTAGCTAGCTCTTTCATCTTAATTCAACTCATTTTCATTCATCTGTCTGGCCACGTGGCCTGTGACTCCGTTCTCATCTGAGTCTTACATGCTTTTTTTGCTGGCTGGCTGGAGGCTGTCTGACTCAGCACTCTTTGTACCTGAACCTCAATGTCCCCGCCTACTTCTATGGCACCTGACACAAGCCAAAACAGTTCCTTTACAGCATACAGACAAACATTCCCACCACACACAGCCATTAACAGAAAAAAGAGAGAAACGTCAGAAAAACATTAGTGACATCTCATTCTCAATCTTATATCTTCAGGAATTATGGGAATAAGTTTCTATTATTTCAGTCACCCTATTAGTGGTACTTTGTCAATAGTACTTGGCAGTCAAAAAACAAGCAATAAATGCAGTATCCATGATGAATTTAATAGTTGCTCAGTACTAAATTAATCAGACTTTGTATAATCTGCATGTTATTAACTTGTAGAACTATTTCACGATGATCTAAAACACAGACCGCAGCAGTACCATTTCAATCACCTGTTGCAGTACTCTGGGGTACTTGGAGCATGGTATCTTCAGAATCAAAACACAGGTTAAAGACAATAACACAACACTCCCAGCTATAAAAGCACAAGAGTGATCATATAGGTGGAGTTAGCCTCTTGGCTCACCTGTGAGGGATTCTTGATAGGATTAATTGAAAGGGGAAGACTCATTCTTAATGTAGGTAGGCAGAACCTTCCAAAGGCAGTGGTCCAGATAGAAAGAATTCTGCAGGAAAAACCTTTGCCTGCTTACCTTCACATCTTGATGTGAGTTCATTTACCTAGTTACCACCACTGCTGCTATCAATACTATTGCTGCTACTACTGCCGCCATGCTACTGATTCAGAGCCCAGCTTTTTTAGCTTTCCAATGGGAACTGAAAACCAGCATCTGTCAGGAATCCTCCAGGCATTTGGTCCCAAACTGGAAGACTCCTGAGGCATTCTGCCTCATGGACTTAGCAACTAGCAGGTCCTCAGTTGCTCCAGTACAAAGACAGCCATTGTTGGGCTACCCAGACCATATTATGTAAGTCAATCTAGTAAACCACTTTATAATGTATATTAATTTAATGGTTCTGTTCCTCCAAAGAACTCTGACTCACACAGTAGTGTTCTACCCAGGCCTTTCTCCCCTCTGAAATAAAATGAGTACTTGACTCTTAAAATAATATCTTATGGCTCTTTATTAGAACCATAAGTGAAAAATGATTTTGACTATGCTTTCTGGATGTGGCCATGGTTATTATCCTTAAACCAAAAGGACAGGGCTAATACTTAAAGGTTCATATTCTGAAACTAATCACTTCTACTAGATTGATGCTATTTGAACTTTATGCTATAGGACATGCATTATTATTTATGACATCATTAACAAGAACAGAATTTATTTGATAAAAGAATAGACATTGTGTTATTTATATATCTTTCTTCATCTTGCATTGATCTATAATCATACACAGATTAGTCTAATGCAATGAGTTCTTTTCTGCAAGGAATGCCTTCTAAGACAGTGGATAGATGTCTGAAACCATAAATAGCCATCAATCATATGCATCATATGATTTCTTTTCCTTTATATATGGGTCAAAATAAAACTTAACAAAGTAGGTTTAGTATCAAATTAACAATACTAAAATAACAGATAAGTCAGAAAATACACTTCACTGAAAAATATGCAAAAGCTATACATTTAATTCTGTAATATTCCTTTGACTATTTTTGAGCTACATCTAGTCAACTAAACTGTAGAAAATGAAACCATGGACTACTGTAGCTGGGTGAGTCAGTAATGTGTGGGATGTGTGCATGTGTGCATTGTAATACTTAATGTGTACTTAATGACAGAAAATGAGAGGAAACTAACTTGAGTGAAGAAAGGAATTATTGGCTACTAAACCTTTGTAAGCTCAGGAGCAGGTCCACTGATCTGGTATTCCATCTCCCTTGTCTGTTTAGCTTCTTCGTTCAGCATCAGCATCTCAAATCTACAGTGTGAGTAAAGCAAAAAAGATGTCAAAAAAGGAAGCTAAAAGACCCCATGCAATCCATGCTCATTTGCAGTGGGAGAAGCGGTTTTGTTGATGTTTTTAGACAGATATAAAAATATTCTCACTGCTTCCTTAGATAAAGTGGCAGTTCTTGATTATCTCCCAGGATAAGGAAAGCAGATTGTGTTGCTGTGCTTGGTATGGTGGACATCTTGGTGTCTCAGAAAAGAAAAAAAGAAAAGAAAAGGAATGAATGTAATACAAGAAGCCTTTGTTTGCAGTCTAAGTGGTTATTTTCATCAATGATGCAAGCAGGTCTCATGTGTTTTCCCAAGTTTCCGAGTAACTAGCTGAATCTCTTGCAGAAAATGGCAGAAAAATTTGAAAATTCTGTACTAATATTTTGCAGGATTCTTTTGTAGAAAAGTTATATAAATTTTAAGTTAAGAAAACAAAGAGTTGTAAGTGCTAATAATAATAAGTGTGTAAGATACTGCATCTTTGAGGCAAGAATCTTGTATAAGTTACTCTTCGGTTGCTATGATGAAATGTCATGACCAAGGCAGCTTAAAGACTCAAAGTTCCAGACTGAAAAGAGACCAGAGTGACAAGAGAGTCCACCTTAACAGTGAGAGCTGGCAGTGAAGAGCAGGCCTGGCTGCTTGAGCAGGAAGCTTAGCATTCATATTTTGAACTGTAAGTACAAAGGGAGGAGGTAAAATTGGAAGTGGAAGGATTTTGAAAGCCCACCTCCAGTGTCATACTTCTTTCAGCAAATCTACATCTTCTAAACTTCCCAAAACAACACCACCAAGAGGGCACAAATGGTCAGGATCGGGAGCCTATGTGGGAAATCCCCATTCCAAAGCTCAGCCAGGTCATAACACAAAATTCACTTGGTCCAACTTCAAAAGTCCTGTCTTTCATACAGCGTCAACACTGTTTAAGTCTGAAGTCTCTTGTGAGTCTCTTGTTACAGTCTCTTAACTATAACCCCCAGTACATAATGTTGCAGGACATACATTATCATTCCACAAGGGAGGAATGAGAACATGGTGAAGAAATACTGGACAGAAGACCAGAACCCAGCAGGACCAACACCAAATCAAGTAGTTTTATGTCTGATGTCTAAGACTTTAATTTCAAATGACTTAGAGAGTTCTGCCCCCTAGCCTTGCTGCCTGTAATATGCACCCTTTCTCTTGGGCTAGTATCACTCCTTGTATGCAGCTTCTCTTGGCAGGTAATGTCCTGGCTTTGGCATCTCCAAAATCTTGAGATCTCCAATACAACCCAGGCTTCACTTTCTGTAAAGAACATAAAATGGAAGTCCTTTGGACAAGTTAGGCTAAGCCTGAGTGACATCATTTAATGTGTGCAGTGACATAGATAGAAGTGTGCAAGTGTGATTAGGAAGTAAGAGTGGAGCAGAGATAAGTAGAGGACACCCTTTGAACACTCCACCCGGTTACACCCTGACTATCAGGAGTAACAGGTAGAGATAGATAGGGTGAGAGGATTACCTCACCTAGTTACTAGGGTGAGGTCACCTAGTAACCGTATAGTATATAAAGTGAAAGCAGACCCAAAGCCACCGAGCTTGACCCGAGCTCCACGACTCATCTCTGGAGGCGAACACTCGGAGACTCCAGAGTAACAGAAGTGAAGGTGTTCCATCCGATCCTCAGAGGCGAACACTCGGATACTCTGAGGTAAAAGAGGAGACTTCGTGGTCAAGACTCCCTCCGATCCTGGTCGAGACTCCTGAGACGCTGAAGGACCAGATCCCATATCCAAGGCACGAGGAGGAACAAGGTTCCTAGTGATTGCTGCCCGAACCAGCGACTGAGACCTGGCTGCATCTCCTCGACGGGTGCGGACTGACAGGACGCGGACACGATCGGTGGACAGGTCGTATGATTGTATTAGTATATGATTAATGTGTTTGATGTGGATTGTGTATTCTGAATATTATATACATCAGTAAAAGGTTATTGAACCGCCATTGAGTGTCTGAGTCTTGTTGTCCATTGTCTCCGACTGACCACCGGAGAGTACCCAGGATGTGCTCGAGACACTTTCACAGCTTTACCCAATGGCCTCTCAGGTTCTCTTACCTTATCAGGATTTTCACACAGGGACTCCTCTTCAAAGGGTGCCTGGCCTCAGCAGCTCTCTGAAACCTGAGGACTATTTTATGGCTCTTGCATCTTCCCTGCCTCAAAAGTCAGTTGGCACCAAATGGATACCACCAGGTTCTCCAGCCAGCTTGGGTCGGACACTGGCTCCTCTAAATCACATTAGCACAGTTTTTGTTTACAGTTGCTAAGACCAAAAAAATGTCTCAGGCCTTTTTCTTCTGCAAGTTGGAAGGTAAACTGGGTGGGGTCTTACCCAGAAGGCACCCTTCCCTTTATTCTAATGCCAAGCAGGAGGCTTCTCCTTAATGGCACTAATTTAATCTCTTTCATCACAAGCCCTGGCTACAGCATTAAGCTTCCTGGTGCTCTTTTTCTCTTCAATATATTGTGTACTTCCTTCTGCCTCTCTTGCTCTTTTTAAATTGTAAACAGGCATAGCAGTCATTGATAATATCTAATCCATAAATTCAATATGTTGCTGCCTCTGACAAACAATTATTCCACTGCTTTTTTTTTTTAATTTAGCCTCAGGCAAGTTCTTAAGTCAAGGGCAGAGCACAGCCAGATTCTTTACTAAAATATACAAAGTGCAGCATCATGCTCAGTCACCAACATTGTTTCTGTCTAATACTAATATGTCTTGAGCTAGCCTTCTATAGTCTACTTTGTTCTCAGACCTACTATTTCTCAGGCTCCTTTTTCGTATTTAAGAATCATTTTACATACCAACTACAGAGCACCCTCTCTTCCCTCCTCCCTGTCTCCCCCAAACTCCTCTCCCCCCAATATTGCCCATTCCCTCCTCCAAAAGGGTAAGGCTTCCCATGTGCTCTGCCTCCCATGGGGACTCAGAAAAGCCTGGTACATTCCCATGAGGGAGGATCAACCCCCCCCCATTTAAGGCTGAGCCAAGCTTCTATTAGAATGGCCATTAAGCTTTGCTTATAGCATTTAACCATTTTCCTAGTTCAAAGTTCCAAAACATTCCACATTCCTCCCAAAATCAACATGGTTGTATTCTTCACAGCAACAGCCCACTTCCAGTACCAACCTATATATTAACTACTTTTCTGTTGCTGTAATGAAACATCATGACCAAATCAACTTACAGAAGAAGGAATTGATTTCAGACCCAAAGATATAAGAGTCCATGACAGGGAGGCCTGGTGGCTGGAGCAGGGAACTCATATCTTGAACCACAAACCTTGCCACAAATCAAGGCAGAAAGACAAACTGAAAGTAGTATGAGAAATTAAGCTTAGAAAACTGGCTTCCAGGGACATACTTCCTCAGGCATCTTCTAAACTTCTCCATACAGTACCACCAACTGGGCATTTTAGTATTAGAATACAGAAGCCTATGTGAGACATTTCTCATTCAAACCACCTCAGCTTTTATCCTCTTGAAGTATTCCTTTAAAAGTTACTATAATTACCAGTGGATCCCAGTGTCCACTAGAAGCTGTGTTCCCAGCTGCGGACTATGAAGGTTCCAGCTTCCATCCTCTGCCCCATGTTCCAAGCCCTCTGAGATGGCTGGCCTATCCCTATGAGGCTGTCATAGAGTCATTTTCCACTACCTGTTATCTCTGAAAAGTGCTAGGTGCCTCTCTGGCAGATGCTTCACTGTGTTAGGATATAATTCTCTTTAAACCCAACATCCCAGCAACAGGAGCTCAAGAGTTTAAAGAACACTTAAACCCACACAGAAAGATGAATTCTCACTGAGAACAAATGCAGGAGACAGAAGAGAATGGAAACCCTGGGAGAACAAACAGAACGCACCAGCAATATCAGAAAGTCATACCTTCAATTTTAGTACATGAAGTAAAAACTGGAGGGTCATGCTGGAGAGATGACCCAGCAGGTTAAAGTGTTTGCCATCAAACTTGCAGCTTGAGTTCAATCCAGGCCCACTTGGTGGGAGAGAACTGAGTCCCACAAGTCACCCCTTGACCTCCAAAGATGGGACATGGCACACACACCCATGCCCATACAAAATAAACAGTAATACAACTGCTTTTAAAAAATTGGACAGTTACTGATAAAAAAACAAATTGCTCTTCAAAAACAAAAAGTTTACAGAGATCCAGCTACATGGGAAACATGTGCTCCACAATCTTGCAAAGTAGGATGATGACCCTTAGCATATAGGATAGTCCATAGTAGTTAGGAAGTGTAGGCAGCTGCTTTGTACCACGCCCTAAAGGTGGCGCTGGTTTCCGCCTTCCACCTTTCTCGATGGTGAGTGCTCTCGGGAGTAAACAACTCCTTATTGGCTGTAGGCGAGGATGGTGGCTTGCTTCCGGCGCCTCGGGACCTATGAGCAATGTCTACGCGGCTTACCAGGATTGGAAGCCCAGAGGGTATTTAGCCACGTGCGGACTTCCCCCCGGGTCGTTCATCATATGTCTGAGAGTGAGAGTGAGGGTGAGTGAGTGAGAGACAAGAAGATAATTAAAGGCCCGAATAAACTGCAAAGAGAAGGATCCGGTGTTGCGTGTTCCTTGCTGGCGAGGTGGCACACGACAAGGAAGTTTCATCATAGAGTAGATGGACATGCCAATTACCTTGATTTAATCAGTATTGGTATATATAAACTGAATCATCACATTATAGCACATATATATGTGTAGGTCTTAGGGGTCAAATAAAAATACAGTGATGAATAAAAAATGAGATATCCCCATCACATGTAGAAATATCAGACTTTATAAAGTAAGAATATGTGATATTTGGCATGCAAATTGATGCCTTCCAGGAAGAAAAATAGGAGACAATGTTTTTAAGAAATTACTTTGGAAGGGAAAATTTTGATTCTTCAAATTGGAAGGCTACACTGACAACCAGACAGGACAACCAAAAACAAAACAAAAAAATTTCCCAAAGGAGACCAGTAGAATCCTTGAATTTTGAGAGTAAAAAGAAATCCACCCTTGTTTGCCAGAAAGAAAACAGCTAGCTTAAACAGAACAGAAACAACACACCATTGTCTGGTCCACACCATCAGAAGTGAATGCTGCCTAAGGGCAGCTGGTGGAAAAATCAGTAAGAACTAAGAGTTCCAGCTTCATGCAAGGAAGAAAAAAAATGAGTATAAAGAATCTCACAGGCCTGGAATAGAATATGTATAAATATATTAAAAGCAAGCAAACAAAAAATACCTCAAGAAAGATGTCTTAAGATGAGGGAAATTACAAGGGAAATAAAAGTTATTTTGGGTGACCGGTGAACTCCCACCCCACTGGACCACACTCACTCTGAGGAGATTCAAGTACTCAGGCAAACTCCCTGAGGCTTCTCTATTGGCTCCCTACCCCAGCTAGCATCTCAACAGACAGGCTGTTACACTCTCATATCCAGCCATGTGTCCCTAGGTAGGGATCACTGTCAGGAGCCATTACCCACCATTGTCTGTTTTATTAGCTTGCGCCAGTAACTCTGCCGAGTGCTGCCTCCCAACAGCACAAGGCCCAGAGGAAAGGAGCCCAGGTTGGCAAGCATCTGCTTTCAGGTCACTGTAGGGACAGCCAGAGCCTGCATTTCTGCATCTCTCAGGCAGAGACCACACCCTCCAGCTGCTTAGAGAAAGGATGGTGTGATGAGGACAGCTCAGAACAGCTGCAGGGGGGTCAACAGCAACCTTGGAGATCCCATGGCCCAGGACTTGGCGTTGTGGGACAGAAACAGGCCTTGGAAACAAGGGCCTCTGACCCATCTTCTGTCCTTATCCTCATAATGCTGCCCTGTTCATTTGTGGTTTTATTTTATTTAATTTGTTCCCCTATCTCCCACCTCAGAAATTCACCATCCTAGAAGCCCACACCCACCCCAAAATTTAAAAATTAAAATTTAAATAAATCTTAAATTATAAATTAATAAAAAGAAAAATTTTAAGGTAAAATAAAAAGATATAGCCTATGAAAAGGAAGATTTCTATCAGCTCCTCTCTTTTCTCACAATCTTGGATGAAAATAGTTGAAAGGTTGATCCCCTCCATTTGTTTTTTTTTGTTTTGTTTTGTTTTTGTTTTCTCTCTTTTTTAAAATTTAAAAAGATTTATTTTATGTATCCACCTGCTCACCCTCCCTTCCCTACTCCCAATCCCTCCCAGTCCTCCCTCCCCCTCCCCCCACTAAATCCCTCCCCATCCTTTCCCAAAGGAGGGTAAGGAGTCACAAGGTGGATCAGTTCAGTCCAGTGTATCATTTAAGGTAGGTCCGAGTCCCTCATCCCAATGTTAGGGCTGGGTTAGGTGCCTGCCCTCTGTAGGGAATGGGCAAGTGCCAGTTCATGCACAGGAACATAGTCTGATCCTACTCCACATTCTGTCCATGCCATTTGACAGTCATCTACCTTTGGAGGGTTTAGTATCTTTTCCTGATGGTTCCCCAGTGGCTGCTTTTTATTTAGTGAGCTCCAGCCAGGCATTTCTGTGGGGCTCCTCCTCAGAGTCCCTTTGCTCATACAAACTCTCCTCTCTCACACCTTCAGCTGGACCTGGAGCTCGATCTGGTGCTTAGCTATGGATCACTGCTTTCGCCTCTATTCATTGCTGGATGAAGGTTCTATAATGGCACTTGGGGTGGTCAATCATTTGATTATAGGCAACGTCCTGTTTAGGCACTCTCAACACTATTGGTTGGAGACCTAGCCAGGGACATCCTGTGAATTCTTGGAGATTTTCCTAGCACCTGGTCTCTTTTCAACCCCACATTGGCTTCCTCTATTGAGATATTCATCTCTTTTTTTTCTCCCTCTTTGTTGCTCCTCTCACTGAACCACTTCCTTCTCTTATGATTTGTTCCCACCTCCCCAAGCTTGCTACCTGTTATGATCCCAATTAGCTCAAATTTTTTATTTTCTCTCCCCAGAGAGATTCCTAGAATGCCTCTCTTAATTTTCCTTCTGATCCCACACTGTTTAGGAATTGTAGTTTGCAGTTTGGGTATTCATTGCTTTTTTTCTAAAATCCACTTACGAGTGAAGACATCCCATACCTATCTTTCTAGGCATCATTTGTTGAAGATACTAACTTTTTACCATTGTATATTTTTGGCCTTTGTCAAAAATGAGCTTTTCTTAGGTGTGTGAATTAAGGTCAGGGTTTTCAATTCGATTCCATTGATCCAGAAGTCTGTTTGTATGTCAATACTAGACTATTTTTATTATTGTAGTTCTGTAATATAGCTTGAAGTCAGGGATGGTGATGCCTCCTGTGGTGGAATGTTCTCTGTATGATGTAAATAAAGGACTGTCTTGGCCTATGTAGAGTACCGTAGAAGTGGGTGGAGAATCAGAGGGCAGGCAGGTAGGAGACGGGTGGAGTTAAGTCAGTCTCCAACCGTCCCCAAAGAAGTATGTAGGAATTCAGTTGAGCCACGGGCTGCGAGCCACGTGGTGGGTAGATTAGTGGAAATGGGTTGAATTAAGATGAAAGAGCTAGCTAGTAATGTGCTTGAGACATGGGCCAAACAGTATAAAGTATCTAAGTGTCTGATTCATTTCTTTGGGGGACAAAAGCCGCCACGGGCCAGGCAGGTTACAAACCTGTGGGCCCAAACGGGCGCCCGGGGAAAAACCTTCTGCAACAGCCTCCTAAAGTTCTTTTATTGAGCAGGATTGTTTTGGTAATCCTGGGTTTCCTGTTATTCCATATAAATTTGAATATTGTTCTTTCAAGACCTGTGAAGAATTGTGTTGGGTTTTCAATGGGGATTACATTGAATCTGTAGATTGCTTTTGGTAAAATTACCATTTTTACTGTGTTGATCCTACCTATTCAGGAGCACAGGAGATCTTTCCATTTTCTGATATCTTCTTCAATTTCCTTTTCAGTGACAAAGATTTTGTCAAACAGGTCTGCTACTTCTTTGGTTAGAGTTACCCCAAGATATTTAATGCTATTTGCAGCTATTGTGAAGGGTGATGTTTCCCTGATTTTGTTTTCAGCCCTTTTATCTTTGGTGTACAGGAGGGCTATTTTTTTTTTGTTTTTTGATTTTTTTAAGCCAATCTTGTACCCTGCTACATTGCTGGAGGTATTTATCAGCTGTAGGAGTTCCCTGTTAAAATTTTGGGGGTCACTTATGTATATAATCCTATCATCTGCAAGGAGAGATAGTTTGAATTGTTTCTTTCAAATTTGTATCCCCTTAATCTCCTTTTGCTCTCTTATTGTTTTAGCCAAAACTTTGAGATCTTCAATTTTGTTTCATTGATCTACAAGTTTGCTTTTGTGTCAGTATCATTTTTACTTTATCTCTGTGGCTCTATAATTTATCTTAAGATATGGTCTGGCAATCCTTTCAGTACTGTTTGTTTTGTTCAAGATTGTTTTGCCAATCCAGGATTTTGTGTGGTTCCATATGAATTTTAAGATATATTCTTCTTCTGCAAATGATTAGATAGAGATTTTGATTGGTATTATGTTGAATCTGTTATTAGCCTTTGTTAAAACAGTCATGTTCACAATATTAGTTCTACCAACCAATGATCATGGGGTGTCTTTCCATTTTCTAGTGCCTTTATCTCTCCCTTTAGAGGTTTAAAGTTTTTTTTTTTTTTTTTTTTTTTTTATTGTAGAGGGCCTTCACTTGCTTGATATAATGGCTATTCTTGGTTTTCAACTTGAGCACATCTGGAATTAACTAAAACTCAAATGGTTAGGCATACATGTGAAAAGTTTTTTCTTAATTAATTCATTTGAAGCAGGAAGATCTACTTCTAATCCAGATATTTGAGGTGGGAAGACCCACCTTTAATCTGGGCCATACCTTCTGCTGGATGCCTATATAAAGGACATGAAAGAAGGAAGCTTGTTCTCTCTGACTGCCTGTTCTCACTTTTCCTGGAAAGTCCATTCCTTCACATCATTAGAGCCTACCTCTTTGGAATTCTTTCTATACAGAGGACCAGCTGAGATATCCAGCCTCACAGACTGAACAACTACTAGATTCTTGGACCTTCAGTTGCTAGACAGCCATTGGCTCATTGCCTAGACCACAGCCTATATGTTATTCTAATAAACCATAAATACATATATTCTCATATAATGTGTATATATATGTAATTGATGTGTATGTGTGTGGTCTACCAGCTCTGTTCCTCTAGAGAACTTTCACTTTTGCAGTTGAATAGGATTATTTCGAGGTATTTTGTTTTCTTTGAGACCATTGTGATTAGGGGTATGTCTATTATCTTCTCTGTATGTTTGTTAGTGGTGTAGAAAACTATTAATTTGTGCCAGTTTATTCTGTATCTTTTCACAACTGGTATAATTTAAGGCATCTCTAGTGTATAGTATCATCTGCAAATATAGTTTAAATTCTTACCCTATTTATATCCCTTTAATCTCTTTCTCTTGCCTTATTGCTACAACTAGTACTTCAAACACATTATTGAAAAAGAGTATGACAGTGGAACATCTCTGATTCATTCATGAACTCACTGGGGATTGATTCAGATGTCATTCATTTACTACGATGTGGGCTATTGTTTCCTCATATCTAGTTTTTATTGTGTTGAGGTATATTTCCTCTTTTCCTACATTCCCTAGGACTTTTGTCACCATTAAGTTTGAGATTCTAGTCTTTCCCCAGGCTGGGGATCTTCAGCAGAGACTGCAGCTTACACTCCGCAGTGTGCTATGCTGATAAACAGAGGCATCCATTCCAGAAGGCACTTGACATGCATTTTGTCATTAGTTCTATTTATTTATTGCACAGAATAATGGGCTTCATTATGATATTTCCATACATGTATATAACATAGATTATATTGACCACAAGTGCTAGTTCATCCTGCTGCTTCCTGTTGGTTCCTTCTCTCCTCCCAGATAGCCCCTTTCCTTCTTTCATTTCTTTTTTTCAGTATACACCCCATATATGAGGAAAATATGTATGATAGCTGTCTTTCTGGGCCTAGTTCGTTTCACATAACACAATAATCTTTAATTTCTGAAATTAACATAGTTGTAATCTTTATAGTTGAATAATGCTTTATTGTGATATATGTACTTATATATGCATGTGTATGCCTCTCTCTCTCCCTCTCTCTCTCTTTCTCTGTGTCTATATACCTCATATCATTTTCTTTATCTGTATATCCATTGCCAGGCATCTAGGCAAAGTCTATGACTTAATTACTATAAATAAATACTGCTACCATAAATACAGGGATGCCAATACCTCTATTGTATGCCAACTGAGATTCCTCCAGAGATAAACGCAGGGACGGCATAGCTAGATTGCATGGTATCTCTGTTTTGGGTTTAGCAACTTTCCTGCTACTGTTGGTAGGGGTTGATGGGTGTGCTGTTAAGTTCCTTTCCCCTGCACCTTTGTTAGTGTTAGTTTCTAATGCTTATACTAGGATGTAGTTTTAGATTGTTTTTGTGTGTGTTTTGTTTTGAAATGAAATCTCATTTTGAACTTTATATTCCAGAATGGTCTTGAATTTTCTTTATTACCCAGGCTATGCTTAAAACTTGTGACCCTCCTGCCTCAGGAGACCTGACTACTGGAGTCATAGGCACCAACCCAGATTCCATGTAGTTCTAGTTAGTTAGTTAGTTAGTTAGTTAGTTAGTTAGTTAGAGACAGGGTCTCACTCTGTAGCTTGGGCTAACTTCAAAATCACTGTCTTGTCCCAACTGGCCACAGACTGATGGTAATCCTACTGGTTTAGTTTCTCAAGTGCTGGGATTATAGACAAGAGATGCCACCATGTCAGGCTTTTAAAATATGAACCAAAAACAGAGTATGCAAAGAAATGTTTTTAGTGTAGATTTAAGTTCAAGCAGGGCAGAGAGAGAGAGAGAGAGAGAGAGAGAGAGAGAGAGAGAGAGAGAGAGAAAGAAAGAGAGAGAGAGAGAGAGAGGATATAGGGAGAGAGAAAAAGCTTAAGTATGAGACAATTACAGATAGATGCCTGAGAGTATCCTTGTGTGTGTGCTACATATCATTTAAAAGATTAAGTAGAAATGTTTTATAATTATTGTCAAAATGATGTTGCTTTAGCGAAGAGATAATGCTTAATGTAGTTGTTTATAAGGAACATTGCACAGGATTGCAATCAGAGGGGATCAAAAAGTCAAGAAAGACAAAGAATTCAGTGTAGACCTGATTTTATGAAGGTTATTTTTTATTTGAAGTACTTTTGGGTTGTGCTGAGTTATTGGGATGTCATCTTTCCTAAGTGGGAGAGTCAGTATCTGTACTAAGTGGTTCAAACTACCTGGATTACAGAGTATCTTTCTAAAATACCCAGAGTAGCAGGCAGAGAAGCCTGCCTAGAAACATAGTAGGGTCATTTTTATCAGGAAATTTTTTAACATTTCATGAGTATCAATTCACTTTATCTCTTTTCTACCCTAGGAGGTAATTGCCAGTATCACCTCCAGTTTGCACATAAGGAAACTGAGGCACAGAGAGGCTGAATAACCTCCTCACTGTCACAGCACAGGTTGCTGAGCCAGCACCCATACTCTCACCTACTTCTAGTGTGTCCAATGCCCAGGTGATCAAAGAGGTTTCATGATCAGATCCAACATGAGTGCTTCCTCTATCATAGGCAGGGGGGAGGAGTCTTACCTCTACCCTGTCTTTCAGTGTCCTCCCAGTTAGTAACCACCAGGGAAAGATGTGAAATGCTGCTGTTCATACTTGCTGAATCCTGAATACTCCAAGTGGGGGATGGAGCTAGCTAAGAGCGGACAGCCCACAAGGCACATTTCTTCCTCAGACCCTTACAGTAATTATTATCAGGTGTGTGCACAGTATGGAGAGGGCTGTGGAAGAACTAAGTCATTTCATGTTTGAATGTGTGATCCATCTCCAAAATCCATATGTTAGAAACTCAATTCCCAATGTAGTAGTGCTGGGAGATGGAGCATATGAGAATTTTTAAGATGTGGGCTGGGCTTCCATGAATAGTTAAGAATTTTGTGGGACTGAGTTATTCCTATCTTGCTCTTCTGGCTTATGAGACGCCATTGATTGTTTTTATTTTTTTATGCTTTTTTCCAAATAAGGGCACTCCAAATATCTATGTCTTGATCTTGGACTTAAGTGCCTCCAAAAAAGAGAAAATAAAAATATTACTCAGCCTTGAGAATTATGTTACAGTTGCAACTAACACAGCCTCTAACCGTGGCATACCTACTATTCTGCCAGCAGTATTAAGGGTTGCCATGGACGTGAACTCCCAGCCACTGGCCAGTCTATGGGTGATAAGCCATTACCTCAGAACAATTGAATGTCTTTGAGCTAGAGGATCCCATCAAATTCCTCCCCTATCCTGCTCCAGGTAAACAATTTGATATTATAAGAATTTATGTAAGCTGCTAAAGTTGATGGTGACTTGTTACAGTAAAGCAGGTCGTATTAGTACAACTGACTGTGTATATTACCTCCTATATCAGCTTTGAAACTTCTTAAAGAGGTTATTCATCACTGTGTTGAATCTAACATGGTGTCTGAAGTCCATGGAAATAAATGTTCACGATATGAGTAGAGAATGATGGTTTTCTGATCAACTTCAGAGCTGATTTTTACCTATTTACAAAGGTGTAAATCTGGTGAGGCATTGAGTGAGGATCTAGTTCAGTCCCATGCAGGTACTCCAGCTGTCAATCCAGAGTCTGTGAGCTCCCAGTAGCTCACACCAGCAACTGATGGAAGCAGATGCAGAGATCCACAGCTAAGCACTGGGCCAAGCTCCCAGTTCAGTCAAAGAGAAGCAGGAGGGATTATATGAGCAAAGTGGTCAAGCTCATGATGGGGAAACCCACAGAGACAGCTCACCGGAGCTACTGGCTTTAACCCATTCCCTAGAACCTGCATGGGACCAGACTAGGTCCTCTGCATACAAGAGACAGTTGCATAGCTTGATCTGTTTGAGGAGTCCCTGGCAGTGGAATCAGGATCTATCCTTGGTGCATGAGCTGGCTTTTTGGAGGTCATTACTTATGATGGGACACCTTGCACTTCCTTAATGTAGAGGCAACATTTTTTAACACTCCCATATTCCCAGTATCACCGTAAGATGCCAGTGTTTCCAACAATCAGAGTCTCACAAATCCCAATATTCCAAACTTCCTTTGGTGTGCTCCATTTTTCCAATGCTCTCAGCATTCTCAGAATCTCAGCCTTCTCCAAGATTTCCAAGTCTCTGAATATTTTCAGCATCCCCAATATTTCCAATTCCTCATTTCTCCCTGTTTTCCCAACATTTTCAAACTTCCAATATTCTCAGTGCTACCAACATCTACTGCATTCAGAATGCTCTGAAAACCCTACCATTACCAGTTTTCCTGGAAGCAGCATCATACTAAAGAGTAGATCCTGTCTCCAAAAGTCAAATTACCAGCTTCAGCTCCATTAGAGAAACACTGCCCTTACTATTTATTTTGTGGTTACTACACATCTACAATCCTTTTCCATATTCACAGCTGCTATATATCAAATATTTCTCTACCTATCTCAAAACTCCCATGCTGAAGCTCTGATTTCTTATGCTAAGTTACTAGGAGGTAGGGCTTTGACTCTGCATTTGATATGAAGTCAGGAGAGTAGAATCTAAAAAGCTCTTAAAGTGTCAGTCACCAGAGTTGCTGCACCTCCCCTGCCCTCACCTCTCCCATGTGAGTGTCTGTGTGGCTGTGTGCATGTATGTCTATTCCCACATTTAAGGACACAGAAGAAGTCAGCTTAGAAGACATGGCACACTAGAGCCCAGCCATACTGTCATCGGATGTTACCCTCCTAGCCCCCAGAACCTAGTCAGTGGTATATTATTTAATGGCAGATTGTTAAGACAGAGGATGCAGGATGCATAACACTATTCTTGGAGAGGCAAGGGTTTTCTTTCAATGGCAGAAGCCAAAAGGATCCACTTGCCCTTGAGTTAACCTGAGAAACAAGGCAAGTGGGCTGGGTCAGTGAGCTGAGTCTTCAGAGGATGTTAAGGATAGGGGAGCTGTGAGGTGAAACTGACATGTGGGGTGCAAGCTTCCAAAGGAAGAAAGCAAACAACAGTCCCACTCAGCCCTGATACCTATGAACCACAACAACTACAAGTACAGCATGGTAATCCAAAGGGTGCAACAGAGCCATGCATACCTTGGTAGTAACCAGCAGCCCTGTACTTGTATTTGAAATACATTCAAACAGAGAAAACATTATGCCTGCTACTAGAAATCTAGCCACCTTCCCAGAGCTAGTGATGTCATGACCTAACCTCTCAGCTAAAATGCTTTCTCTCTATGCTCACACTAGGTGCTAATGTAGCATGCCTCCCCCCTACCCCCTACCCCCCCATCTTCGTGGTAAGTAAACTGTCAACATTTTCTCCTACAGGAGTCATTTTTTTCCAGGATTTTGTTAATTCAGCACCAAAAATTGTTACAATTATCACTATAATTTAAAAAGATACGTTTTTGTTTTCATTTATGCTTTCACTGGGGGAAAAACAGCAATTTTATGTGCCTTTGAGTACTTTTTATAGTTGTCACAGCACTCGATGTCATTTAAAATTTTTCAGCTATGATTAGGATTATACCTGTTTTCACTTTAATGTACTAGCAGCAAAGTTTATTCCCAACAATTCTTTTTATATGCTTGAAATTTACTCTTAAGCATTTTTTAAAGTAATAGGGCATGAATCTCAATTTTTAAAAAAAATATTGCTTCATGTTTATACAATATTATTTATTTTATTCTATTTATTTTAAATTACTTTTTAAGGTTATATTTACAACATTTTCCATTTTCCTTTCCTCCATCCAAACTCGCTTCCATCTGAGGCAAGTTTTCCATCCACATCCACAGGTTCAGCCAAATGCAGATTGAAATTTTCCTAAAAATAATTACATCTGCACTGAACATATGCATATATTTTCTTGTCATTATTACCTAACAATACAGCACAGTTGCTATTAATATATCATTTACATTCTGTATAGCTTTATAATTTAACATATGTGGGAGGCTGCATGTAGGTTACATGCAAATACTGTGCCATTTTATATGAGGAACTTAGCATTTGCAAATTTGGGTATTTGTGGTGTATCTGGGAATCCTGTATTCTCATATGGTCTCTTTGCTTATCCTCCTATAAATAAAGGTATTTAGTAGGTCAGTACAAAGGGAAGCAAAAGAGAAGCCTCTGCTCTCTCTTCTCCTTTTCACAAAATGTCCACAGTGAGCATGATGAATGCTATTAGTCCTTGTTTTTCCCTAAACAATACTGCATAACAGACACCACAGATTGGTGATGCACTGTTAGCCTTTGGTAGTTATTTAGGGATGATTTACAGAATATATGAGGGTTTGTGTAGATTATATGAAGGCCTCATAATATTTTATCTAAGAGACTTGTATATCCTCAGATTTAGGTATCTGGGTATAACAGTTCTAAGAGATCACACATATCTCCAGTGCTCATATTTAAAAGCCAAACAGGTAAATTCCTAGTAAGAAAACTATCACATGAATTTTCAACAAGATAACATGGCTCACCTCTGTCTATAATAGGTGTGTCTAGGTTTCTCATGAACTGCCTCATGTGCCCATCAGGATATAACAGCACTAGGCCACCAGTTCCATTCTACAGGGTATCCTCTGGATACTTGGCTCTCCAAGCTTCTGATTTGGATACTCTTAAAGACAGAAACATCTTTTTGAAAACCCCTAGTCTATACCCCAGGCCAATGCTTACCAGTAATGACAGTGTGAGAAAGTAATGAAGCACTCCTGCTGCCCCCAAGATGTATGCTAGACATATTGCCTTAGCCACACTGGAACATCCTACGTCTAGATTTAAAGAAGAATGTTGGCATTCAGTGCTTTGTGTAACTGAGAGTTATGATTGGATTAGATAGTCCAATGTATGGGCAGAAGATTATGTTTTCAAATAATATTCAGAAATCTGTGACATTTTCTTAGCATGTAGAAATTCTACAGTGGATGGCCTAAAGAACAAATGTATTTGCCTACAATGCTGAAGGCTAGAAGGCCAAAATCAAGGTATGAGAGGGATGGTTTCCCCTGAGATTTCCTTGAATTACAGATGACCACCTTCTCCCTGTGTGTTCTCATACTCATCCTCAATGTTTTTGCATCCTACTTCCTCTTCTTATTCCAACAACAGCTATATTGAATCAGGTCCTGCTTTAATGGCCCCATTCGATACTTCTCTCAAAGTCTTGATTTGAAATAAGCTGCACTGAAGATCAGGAAGTCAAAAGGAATATAGGAAAAGTGTAAGGGAGTCTAGAACTCAATTCATTGCATTGTGACTTCTAACAAGACAGGACTGGACTGTCTGTAAACAGATGGCTTAGACAGCATTGCGGTTAGACACTGAGTACAGGCCTGACTTGTGACCCACCCACTGGGACAAAGCTGCCCAGATCCCCAGTCTGCCTTAAAACAGTCTGGATCTCCCAGATATTGTGCTTCAGAGTCCTAGCTCTTTAGACATGAGGACTAAAACAGAACTACTGCAAGGGGGCTACTAAAAGCCAAGTCAGTGCTTTAGTTAGCTTTATACAAAACACTACAATAAATGACAATTTGCAGATAGTTTATTATTTAATGGTTACAGTTCCATATCACAGTCCAACATTGAAGGAAGTAAGGGTGGGAACTTAAACCAGACAAGAACCTGGAAGCAGGAGCTGATGGAGACGTTGGAAGAGGAGTGCTTCTCGTGGCTGGCTCAGCCTGCTTTCTTAGACACTTGCAGTGGTCTGAGCCTTCCCATATTAATCACCAATTAAGAAAATACCCAACAGATTTACCTATAGATTACTATAGAGGTGTTTCTCAGTTTGGATTCCCTCTGCTCATTTAGGATTATGTTAATTTGGCAAAACCTACCCAGCACAATTGACCTTTAATCACTGTGACATGTAAACACATTTCTTAATCCATGACCTCTCCTCGATTGTTCTTCCCTAAGATCTCATATTAATACCAACAACACAATATAAAATGCATGTAACTTTGAAAGTACCAGGCTTTAAAACATCCAAATGTTTTTCAAAGTTCAAGTCTCTCTAAAAATTCAGTTCCTATAAATATCCAAGTCTCTTTAAACCTCCAAAATCTTTAAAACCTCCAAAATGGGCTCCTATAAAACCCAAATTAAATTCTTTCAAGAGAAAGAATCAGAGTATAGTCACATTGAAATCAAATCAAAATAAACTTAACAGCATAAAGAGTTTGGTACTTGATGTCTGGGACCTACTCCATCCTCTGGGCGAGATTTGCAGCATGCTCGTCTCCTAGGCTGAGGCTGCTTCCTTCCCTACTCTCTCTTGTTCTTGGCAGTCATCTGATGCTATTGGCGCCTCCAAATGTGAGCTCTCTTGAGGCAACTGGGCTGTTTCTCCACCTCTTTGGGCCTCTCTCCAGAGATTCCTGCCCTGCCACACAGTGAAAAACCTCAGTTGTTGTAGTAAGTTTCCTGGGCCATTTGAGCCGGAGGGGGGACATCTGTTATAAAAGGCTTCCCAGGCCCTTTGGGGCCCAGAGGTTTGGAACCTGGTCCGTGGTAGCTTTTTCCCCCCAAAGAAATGGATCAGACACTTATATTAACTTCATACTGTTTGGCCCATGTCTCAAGTACATTACTAGATAGCTCTTTCATCTTAAATCAACCCATTTCTTGCAATCTACTTGCCACATGGCCCAGCCCGCAGCTCACCTGGATTCCTTACATGATTCTTCTTCAGGGGTCAGATGGAGACTGACTAACTCCATCTTCCTTCTACCTGTCTGTCCTCTGACTTTCCACCCACTTCTACCATGCTCTTCATAGGCCAAACCAGTTACTTTGTTTACATCATACAGAGAGCATTTCCACCATATTTCCTCTTTTCTTTCTAATCAAAACGGAAGGTTTCAGTTTCCATATAGCAAAATTACAACAGAACAGCTCTCAAGCAGGAATTACAGTCACAATATCTAGGCTATTTTTATTCACAAAATTAAAGAGAATATTCCATTATCTACCTTATCATTGTGAGTCTAAAGTTTCATATCTAGCATATCTTTTAAACTCAAAAGAACTATACCTATAATTATTAAACCTTCAACCACATCAAAGACCACAGAAGACTATAATATTATCCAAATAAACAGGAAGTGCAAGCAACTTCCAAAGTCTAGAAAATGGTAGAGATGACACCTATCTGCCTGGACAGTCACCCACAGTTCCTTTGTAACATTGGGCACCATCTTCAGCCTTTATGGTCCAAAGTCTCTGGCATACCTTTCAGTGGTGCAGGAAATCTGTCACAGTCCATCAGTCACTTCTCCTTGTGTCCTGAAGGATGCCTGGAAAGTTTTTCTGTAAAGCAGGAACCTGAAGGACCATCTTGGCCTGTTCTGCCAAAGTTCAGAGATCACTTACCTATGAAACCTGCATGTCCAGCTTATACAGCATACTATCAAGCAGTCAATACCAGAACAGATTGTTGTCCAGTGGCTAACTGTTGCCACATGAAATTTCTTCAATGCCCATCATTTTCCTGAAATACATTGGTGCTGCCAGGAGCAGACCTGTCTCACTGTCCAGAAAAGTCTAAGTTCTTAAAATAATTTAAATGCCATATTCTGCATGTCTTTGAAGTATTTGAAGACTACCCACCTAATTGAAATATATCTTTGTATACCTACAAATACCTAACTAACATGACTATAAGTTTGGTTATCATAGATTACTATTAATCTGCATTTCTCAATTACATATTAAAATTTTAAATGAGTTACATAAGCATCATACCTTAATCAAGAGTAGAAAAATACATATAGCATAACAAAATTGACCTTAAGTTTATATGAATAAATCAAAATCCACTTATCTTTTCTAATCATTCCTATATATTCTCCCCACTCTTTTTTTTAAAAAAAAAGATTGACTATGACCATTAAGCATTTATAATGAAAACAAACATTAATAAGTAATATTTTGGGAAATTGGACGTAGCTTTATTTCTTTTACTACTTTCTGCTGACAAAGGACGATGGCAATCTCATGGGGTCTTGAGGCTGGATCACCTCAACTGGCATCTTGGAAGGTGATCTTCCCATCAGAGAATTTCAGGTGGCCTTGGCAAATGAAACCACATTTGCCTGGAACCAATCCACAGGTTTTGATCTTCCGTGGAAACAAAAACAGAAACTCTTTTCCCAAGCAACATATTCTTATAAACAGATTTCAAAGTCAAGATATCTTTAAAATATATGTTTGTCCAACTTAGCAGTCTTAGCAATCAACCATCTTTATGCCGTTAGCTCATTAAAAGTTAAAAAAATTAAAAGAAAACACAATAACCATAATCCAGACTCTCTGTTTATCTGCCATCTTTATGTGGCCTTTATCTTTATTTCCTATTTCTCTTTCTTAAAGGGCTTTCTTTATACTTTTGTTTTCTCTCTCTCTCTGAAGCCTATGTGTATTTTACATACATTGTACCCTGTTTAGAGGTTTTGTGAGTCTAAATCTGTTTTATTGAGAATCCTTAATCATTTTCTAACCCAAAGAGCTTTTAAAATGTTAGTATCACTTTAATTGCTGACTCTGCCCCTTTTGGCGGCTTTTCAATATGGCAGAGGAGCCCGCTGCATCTCTCTTGCTGCCAGCAACCAGAACGGACTCAGGAAATGCTGCTACCAGGAAACCTGTTTTTGACTCTGTTTCCTTTCTGTACAGCATAAGCAGAAACCTTAAATCAATCACTTATGCCAAGCCTTCCATGAAACCTGTGTGCTGCAGATGCACCATTTTTAAATTCCTGCCTGAACACCGTACAGTCTATGTACCACAAATCAATTCAAATATGCAATTCAGAAAGCTGCTTTTGGCTTCGTTTCAGTGATCTAGAATACTTTTTAAACTTTCTTAGGCTTTATGCAGGTGTTTGGCCTACGTTGGGATGCCATCTGCTGTAAAAGTTTTCGGGGCCTGTTTGGGCCCAGAGGTTTGTACCTGGCCCCTGGCGGCTTTTTCCCCCCAAAGAAATGGATCAGACACTTATATTAACTTCATACTGTTTGGCCCATGTCTCAAGCACATTACTAGATAGCTCTTTCATCTCAAATTAACCCATTTCTTAAAATCTACTTGCCACGTGGCCCAGCCTGCAACTCACCTGGATTCCTTACATGATTCTTCTTCGGGGGTCAGATGGAGACTGACTAAATTCACCCTCCTTCTACCTGTCTGTCCTCTGATTCTCCACCCACTTCTACGGTGCTATGCATAGGCCAAACCAGTTACATTATTTACATCATACAGAGAGCATTTCCACCACACACAGTGGCTCTCCATGACCCCTTAATACCTTCAAAGCCAGTACCATGTGAATGACTTACACATTACCAAAGGTAGCTGCCAGGACAAAGTACAGCCTTGATGCTCTCTGGACCTCAGGTTCTATGTGCTGACCCTGAGGAAATACTTCCCAGATGACTTCATATCAGTGATGCAGGACTCTTCTTAATCAGTGCTAATTTCTCAGGTCCAGCTGACCAGCATTTATATGTCTCGCCTATTGTTTAACCTTCCTGGTTAATCTGGATAATCACAGCAGATTCTTTAGCCCCATCTGACCAGAACCAAATATCAAACCACTTGGATGGAATCTTTTTGGATTGATTCTTTACAGTTTTTATTTACAAATTTTTATTAATTTTTCTATATATTTGATCATGTTTTCTCTCTCTGCCCACCCAATTTTGTGTTTTCTCTCCCTCTACTCCTTTAAGACCTTGAATAAGGATATGTATGGATAGAAAATGTGACTTTATTCATAATAAAAAAGAAAAAATATTCCCTGAAGAAATAAAAAAGCAAGAAAAAAACAAAATGAAAACCCACAAAAACAAAAATCAAAACAAATGAGTATAAAACTGATAAGTCCCACCAACCCACCCCCCAAAAACATACCAAAACAAAACAAATCCACAAAAATGTCATTGAGTTTGTTTTGTGCTGTTCAAATACTCCAGACCGTAAGGCCTGCCTCAGAGTGTGACAAACCAATGACACTCCACTAGAAAAAAGTTCAGTGGAAAAAACATGGAAACCTTCTACTGAAGAAGTATTATATATATAGTGAGGGGGGAAGCTAGAGGGTGTCACCAAATATTAGGGAAAGAACAAGAATATCTCATTTTGGCAAAGTCCTTTCCCAGAAACTAGCCCTCACTTCCTTCACCCTCCTCCACACAAACACACCCTCAAAAGTATCTGCCAACATAGACAGTTTCTATCTGAAACTCTACAGGCAGAACTAAGGCCTGAAAATTTTCCACTGATGCCTCACCTGATAGGCTTTTCCCTACAAAACCTTAGCCTGATGCCTCTGTTCACAGTCTCCTTCCCCATCATGAGGCTGTGACCTCTCATTGTCTCTACTGAAGGACAGTCTGCTTCTCCTGGGCTCTGAGTCATGTTCTTGTTTTCTTTCCCTGTCACCAGGGTCCCTTTCTACCTAACATTTTTAGTGTCAAAATCCAGGAATGAATTTGGTACTTTCATGGGTTTCCAAATTCTAACCAATTTAAATAATTTTATACAACGGAATGGCAGGGGATCTGAGGTTCTTATATTCAACGTTGTTTTATAAGGCCTGTCCCTGCCCTCCCTCTATCAAACATATTCAGATTATCAAATTCATCTTCCTCACTCTCCCCTTACCCATTCCTCACTTCCCAAGACTCTCCTCCTTCAGTGACTTCAACCCAGAGAGGAGCCCCACATTACAGATCCCCTCCACCTCCCCTGACCTCCTGCAGTGACTTCAACCCAGAGAGGAGCCCCACATTACAGATCCCCTCCACCTCCCCTGGCCTCCTGCAGTGACTTCAACCCAGAGAGGAGCCCCACATTACAGATCCCCTCCACCTCCCCTGGCCTCCTGCAGTGACTTCAACCCAGAGAGGAGCCCCACATTACAGATCCCCTCCACCTCCCCTGGCCTCCTGCAGGCCTTTTCCTCCCTTTCCACCTCCGGCTGAAACCTCTTCCCCAGCTGCCTCTCCCAAGCCCCACTTCTCCATCTTCTCCTCCCCACGTTCCTCTCCCTGGCACTGGGTCTCCTAAACAAGCCCACATGTTTCCCTTATGCGAAGCAGTAGATGGCACTAGGCTCACTTAGGTCCTTGTGTGTTGTTGGGTATTTTATACTGTTGCTGTTTTGTTTTGTTTTTACTCTTACAGCTCTTTGTTCTTTGGGGGCCTGCTGCCCAGCTTCCACATAAATCACATGGAGGCTTATTCTTCTTTATGAATGCCAGGTCTGAACTTGGTTTATTCCTAGCCAGCTTTTCTTTTTCTATTGTCTTTTTTAAATTTATTTTTACAAAGAAAAAAGCACTTTATTTTCTAATAAAATAGAGTGACAAGAAAAAAAGAGAAATATGTAACAATGCCATTCTGTAGAATGAATAGTGTTGAGATTGAATGAGCAGCAGAAGATTAAATTAAATATACTTTTCAGATCCCAATCTGTTCAGTGGTTGTGGTTTGTAGCTTGGATGTTCCTTATTTTTTTTTTTAAAGTCCACTAATGAGTGAGTACATTCCCTGCTTATCTTTCTGGATTTCTGATACCTCGCTCAGAAGGATATTCTCCAATTCCATCCATTTGCCTGCGAATTTTAGAATATCATTTTTTCTTACTGCTGAGTAGTACTCCATTGTGTAGATGTACCACAGTTTGTTAATCCATTCTTCAGTTGAGGGTCATCTAGGTTGTTTCCAGGTTCTTGCAATTATGAATAATGCTGCTATCAACATAGTTGAGCTAATGATTTTGGAGTATAAATGTGTGTGTTTAGGGTATATGTCTAATAGTGGTATTGCTGGATCCTTGGGGAAATTGATTCAATCCTATTTTGCTGAGGAACCCCCATACTGCATTTTATAGTGGCTGAACAAGCTTATACTCCCACCAACAATGGAGGAGTGTTCCCCTTGCTCCACATCCTCTCCAGCATAGGCTGTCATTGTGTTTTTGATATTAGCTATTCTGACAGGTGTAAGATGGTATCTCAAAGTTGTTTTGATTTGCATTTCTCTGATGGCTAAAAATGTTGAGCAATTTTTCATGTGCCTTTCAGTGATTTTTAATTCTTCTGCTGAGAATTCCCTTTTTAGTTCTGAACACCATTTTTTAATTGGGTTATTTAGGGTTTGGGGGCTCTGATTTCTTGAGTTTTTTTTTATATATTTTAGAGATCAGCCCTCTGTCACTTGCAGGGTTTGTGAAAACCTTTTCCAATTTTGTAGGCTGTTGTTTGTCTTATTGAATTGTGTCCTTGGCCTTATAGAAGCTTCTCAGTTTCAGGTGGTCACATTTATGGTTGTTCTTAATGTCTGTGCTACTGGTGTTATATTTAGGAAGTGGTTACCTGTGCCAGTGTGTTGGAGAGTATTTCCTACTTTCTTTTCTATCAAGTTCAGTGTGCCTGGGTTTATGTTGAAGTCTTTGATCCACTTGGATTTGAGTTTTGTGCAGGGTGATAGGTTTGGATCTATTTGCATTCTACGTACTACCATTCAATTATGCCAACACCATTTGTCGAAGATATTATCTTTTTTACATTGAATACTTTTGGCCTCTTTGTCAAAATTTAGCTGTTCATAGGTGTGTGTGTTAATGTTTGAGTCTTCAATTTGATTCCATTGATCCACATCAATGTTTTTATGCCAGTACCAGGCTGTTTTTATTACTGTAGCTCTATATTATAACTTGAAGTCAGGGCTGGTGATGCCTCCTGAGGTTCTTTTGTTGAGCAAAATTGTTTTGGCAATTCTGGCTTTCCTGTTATTCCAAATGAAATTGAGTATTATTCTTTCAAGGTCTGTAAAAAATTGGGTTGGAATTTTGATGGGAATTGCTTTGAATCTGTAGATTGCTTTTGGTAAGATTGCCATTTTTTACTGTGTTGATTCTACCTGTTTAAGAACATGGGAGATCTTTCTATTTTCTGATATCCTCTTCAATTTCTTTATTCAGTGATTTAAAGATTTTGTCAAACAGATCTAGCTTTTCTTAAATGATCCTGCTTACCTTTTGCCCTTGGGCTATTTACTTTTATCTATTTCTTTATTTTAGAAAAATAAAAATAGAAAATTTCTCAATTTTCTTTCCTTCTTTCTGTGTGTCGTTTTATATAGCTGAGTTAGCCCCTGACGTCCTCCTCATTTTCTTGTTCTTTTATCTCTCTTGCCATATTTCTCTTCCTCTTTATTCTCTCTGCTCATCACCCCTGCCTATCCTTTCTCATGCCTCACTATTGGCCATTCTACTCTTTATTATACCAATCAGGCGTTTTAGGCAGCAAAGTTCTACACTTTCACAGAAAAAAAAATGCAACATAAAAGAATGCAACATATCGTCTCATCATTAAACAAATCTTCCCCAGCATAAACAAATGTGACATATCTTATAATAATATTCTACAGCTCTTGTGCCCTTCTCCATCTCTGATATTTGAGAAATTTTCTTAGGGTAGGCTCATTCTCCTCCTCTACCTCACTTGATCCTATGACCTCACCTTGTGGTGCAGTGGGTGGGTGGGAGCATCTGTTACAGCTTCACTTCCACATTAACCCCTTGTGTAAAAGAGTACATCTGGCACTCAACCCTAATCCATACAGATCAACCTTTGCTCTTTGCAATTGTCCTGACCTCAGATCTTTACTTGACCTACCAGATGGGAGATCCTGGCTTTCTGGGGCTTAAACAAATGATCAACTTTCTTTTAGAAAACACTCATACTTTTGTCAACTGTGATAAAGTTAGAGAAATCACCCAGGGATTGGAGGGAAATCTGGCCTTATTTCTAGCCAAACTCACCAACCTAGATAGTTGAAATCCTGCTGCTTCCCTCTTTCTCAATCTAGTTCATTGGTCAGTCAGTCCCAGATATTTAGTGTAGGCTCCACAGATTAGAAAAGAAGCCTGAGACCCCATGGAGGGACCTCACAGGCATTGCCTTTAAAGTCCTTACCCATAGAGAGGATGAATCCACAGAGAGACGATAAAGCCAACTGTTAGCTTACGGCCCCTTTCTCCATAGCTGGGCCCCACACATCAGGCAAGCCATGGTCCAAGGAGATAAAATCCCTTGGGGGCCCTGCTTTAGATGTAACTATCCAGGTCACTGGGCCAAAGCTTGCTGTAACTCCAGACTTCCTACCCAGGCCTGCTAGACCTATGGTCAGTGAGGTCATTGGAAAAGATTATCCTCAGGGGTACCTACTAATCTCTGATAAACTCCAAAATACCATTTCCTTACCACATTTATTGTAATAATGAAGTTCATATTCAAGATCTCACATCAGTACTTTTGACTGCTCCAGAGAACTCTAGTTGTTGGAAATGGTGTCCAGATATGAGATTTCTTTTGTCCTAGATATGGTGGCTTCTTTCTCTCTATTGATGTTCTAGAAAAGGACTACTGTAGAGTTTCCTCTTATCATTACCAGAGGTGGGGTGGGTGGTTTTTAGTCTTTCAATGAATTATTGGTGATTGTCATTGTTTAGGGTAGTTGGTTACAAATTGTTATTGGTTATGGTTAGAAAAAAGATAAACAAGAGAAATTAGACTTAGGGTTTTTGTTTAAAAAGAAAGAAAGAAAAAGGGGATACAGATTGGATAGGATATAAGGGTAGATTATTGAATCTACTTTAAAAAAAGAAATTACTTAGCTTTAAATATTTTACATTGGATTTGATTTTTTGTATACTGTATACAAATTATGTATATTGATATAAGGTTGAGATTAATTTTGTCATTGTACATATATCCCTGTTTGTTCAAAGTATTATACAGTTTATCAAACAATGTAATACAAATTGCTAGTCCAGGAAAATTATTATTATCAACTAATTAGGATATAAAGAAATGAATGTTAGTAGTTAGACATTACAATCAAACTTATAGTCATATTGCATATGTTTTCAAGATCAGATATATTTGAGATGAACAGGTCTTCTTCAAGCATTTCAGAGATCCATAGAATATGGCATTTAAGATATTTTAAAAACATAGGTTCTTATTATTTTTTTGACAATGGGACATCTGCTCTTGGCAGCACCAATTCACTTCAGAGAAGATTATGGACATTAAGGAAATTTCTCTATATGAGTTGACCTTCTTTGTGACAAAAGTCAGCCACTGGGCAAGAAAATACTCTTGCCTTGACTGCTGACAATATGATGTTTAAAATGTAAAAGCAGGAGAATCACACAAAAGAATTGCTGAACCTTGTCAAGACAAGGTAGAAAGGACTTTGAGAATATCCTGTTGCCCAGAGAAGTCTGTCAGAAATACTAGGCCTGTAGGCTGAAGATGGATGCTTCAATGACACAGAAGAACTTTGGGTGACTGTCCAGGTAGACAGCTGTTTCATTTCTACATTTTTGGAAGTTCCTATTTACTTAATATTATTTTCTTCTTCAACTCTAGTGTCTCAGATAAGCTATATTTGTCAATATCACAGCCAATAATACTTCCTGTTCCAATTCAGTCATTATCCAGGACATATCAGAGCCCCTAATGGAACCCATTCATGCCCACAGGGGATTTTTCTCAAACTATCAATAGCTAACATTGCTAAAGTGGCCAAGAACTTGAAACTAGATGGGTCACTGGACTAATGCTATTATTCTACTAAAGGAACATAACATTAACTGATTCCTAATATGCCACTACACTCATCAGTCAGTACCTTGTTCAGTCCACATCAGAGAAACTTCTCAGAGTAGATGAGAATTAGCACAGAAACCAACGCCTGGACAATGTGCAGAAAGTGAGAGATTTCAGAGTACTCAGTTCCAAATAGCACACTCAGTGTCCTAAATGGAATGTCTTCAACAAACTGCACCCCCAAGGCTCAGAGACTTTTGCAGAAGAGGAGATAGAAAGATTTTAAGAGCCAGAGGTAATGGATGGCTCCAAGGAAACAGTGTCTTCCAGACACAACAGTACTGATGCACATATGAACTCATAAAGCCTGGAAGCATGCACAAGACCTGCACAGATTCAAGCCAGATGTGATCCAAACACAAAGAGGGGGATGTGTACAGAAGTTTTTGTCGCACCAGAAACTCTCAAATACCTGGCAGCTGCCACTTTTTGAATAATTGTCTCAGAGGTTTAATATTATAGTAACTGCTGGGCCGGTATCTCAAGCATATTACAAAACAGTTCTTATATTTGAATTAATCCATAATTCTTTTCTATGTTTAGCCACGTGGCTTGGTACCTTTCCTTAATTCTCATCTTACTTCCTTTTCATCTGGCTGGCATTTCCTCTGCCTTTCCTCTTTCCAGAATTCTCCTAGTCTCACCTATACTTCCTGCCTGGCTATTGGCCAACCAGTGTTTTATTAAACCAATATGAATGACAAATCTTTATAGTGTACAAGAGCATTATCCCACAGCAGGGGTAAGTAGACATGTAGTACCACGCCTAACCAGTAAGCTACCTGCAGTTGATGCTCACTGGTAATAGGATAGAGTCTTTAAGGGACTCTCAAACTTGCCTCTGAAACTTCACAAGCGAGGCATCCATTGCCTGCATTTTTCTCAATACCCTTTCAAGTTCTCATAACAGCTCTTTAAACTCATACAATCAATGGCTTTTCTAGTCCATAGGCCTAGTGGACACTTCTATGTTCCTCCCAGAAACACGTGGTCAGGTCTGTGTCAGCAATATCTAACAATTGGTATTGATTTCTGTCTCAGTGTTTCTACTTTTGTGATAAAGCACCACAACCAAAGCAACATGGAAGAAATGGATTTGTTTCATCTATGATTCCACTTCACTGTCCATCACAGAGTGAAGCTGGGGCAGGAACTCAAACAGCAGGACCCTGGAGGCAGAAGCTGATACAGAAGCCATGAGGGAGTACTGTTTACTGGCTTGCTCCTTTTACTTGCCCAGACAGTTTTCTTATACACTCCCAGGAACATCTATCCAGGGGTTGCACTACCCACATGAGCTGGGCTATCCCACATTAATTAAGAAACTGCCTGACACACTTGTATACAGGCCAGTCTATGGAAGCATTTCCTTAACTAAGATCCCCTCTTCAAATAAATATATTTGAGTTAAACTGGCACAAAACCAAACAAAATAGTCGGGAAGAGATTTCCTGCAATCTGCTCATGCAGAACCCCATGCTTTAATCTAATATGATTTAAGTCAAATGAAATATATGTTTCAAGCACAGAAATTGATGATAGAAAAAAAACTCTGACAAAAAGCACTATTTGAACACTAACAGCACATTTCTGTGCATTGGTGTTTTGCCTGTGCGAGCGTGTGTGTGTGTGTGTGTGTGTGTGTGTGTGTGTGTGTGTGTGTGTGTGTGTATCAGATCCCCTAGAACTGAAGTTACAGAAAGTTTTAAGCTGCCATGTGTGTGCTGGGAATTGAACCTGGGTCTCCTAGAAGAACAGACAGTGCTCGTAACTACTGAGCCGTCTCTCTTGCCATAAGCAGAACATTTCTAACAAGAAAACTTGCTGTTGAATTTACTGGATTCACTACTTTCATCTTAATTATCTAAATCAGTGGCTTTCAACTTGTGAGTCATGACCCTTCTGGGGGTCAAACAACCCTTTTACAGGGGTCATATACCAGATGTCCTGCTAATCAGATATTTAAATTACAATTCACAACAATATGAAGGTCACAGTTATGAAGAAATAATGAAAATAATTTTATAGTGGGGGGGTTCACCACAATGTGAGGAACTGTATTAAAGTGTCACCGCACTGGGAAGGTGGAGAACTTCTGCTCTAAGCAGAGAGTACAACATACAGATGTCTCTAAAGTCTGTTTCTAGTCTTTGTGTATTGTCACGCTGATTTCCACAGTGGCCACACCAGATTGCATTCCCGCCAACAGTCAACAAGCATTCCTCTTTTTCCACGTCTTCTCTGGCATTTGTTATTTTTTGATACATTTATGATAGCCATCCTGACAGAAATGAGATGGAATCTCAAAGTAGTTTTAATTTACATTTTGCTTATGGATAATCATACAAAGCACCTTTAAGTTGTTTATTAGCCATTTTTATTTTCTCTTTTAAAAATTCTGTTTTTAGATCTTGTATTAGTCAGAGTTCTCTAGAGGAACAGAACTCATAGAATGAATATGTGTGTGTATGTGTGTGTGAAAGAGAGAGAGATAAAAAAGTAAGCTTCATTCTTCCATGACCTTTACAAAGCTGCCAGCAGAAGGTATGTCCCAGATTCAAAGTGGATCTCCCTACTAAGCAAAATTCCTTATAGGTGTGCCCAGTCATTTCGAGAGTTTACATGCCAGAAATAGTCAAGTTGACAAGCAAGAATAGCCATCATAAATCTATAGTCAGTTTTTATTGGATTGCTTGTTTTGTTGATATTTTTGTTATTTGTGCATACTACCTATTAACCCACAGTTGGACATGTCACTAGTGAAAGTTTTTTCCACTTCTGCAGGCTTTCTCTTCACTAGATTGACCCTTTCTTTTTCTGTGCAGAAACGTTTTCCCAACATAATTTGTTGAAGATGCCTGTTCTCAAACATGCAGTTTTGGTGTTTGTCCTGGTTTCGTTTCTGTTATTATGACAAGAGCCCTGAACAAAATGCAACTTAGTGGAGAAAGGGTTTTATCCTACTGTACAGTTCCAAACAGGAGATGATAATTGTGAGAGAACTAAGGGCAGGGATTTGAACAGCTGGCCACATCCCATATACAGTCAAGAGCAGAGACAATGAATTCATATATTACTGTAGTCATAAGGCTACATTACATGCAGTCAAGAGCAGAGACAATGAATTAATATATGACTATAGTCATAAGGCTACATTACATGCAGTCAAGAGCAGAGACAATGAATTCATATATGACTATAGTCATAAGTCTACATTACATGCACAGTCAAGAGCAGAGACAATGAATTCATATATTACTGTAGTCATAAGTTTCTGTCCTGCCAGAAACTCTCAAATACTTGTCAGGTGCTTTCCAAGTAACTAATTTGGAGGCTTAATATATTAATAACTGCTGGGCCAGTAGCTCCAGCATATATCTCTTTGGCTTAAATTAATCCATAATTCTTATCTATGTTTAGCTAGGTGGCTTGGTTCCTTGTCTTTGATAGAGGATTCTCATCTTACTTCCTCTGCATCTGGCTGGCATCTCCTTCTCTGCCTTTCTTCTTCCCAGAATTCTTCTAGTCTGGTTGCCCTGCCTCTACTTCCTACCTAGCTACTGGCTAATCAGTGTTTTATTAAACCAATACAAGTGAAAAAATTTTACAGTGTACAAAAAGAATTATCTCACATATGCTCACCTGTTTACTTATGCACAGTTCTATTCAACACTACAGTTCAGAAGGGCACCACCGACTACATGCTGGGTATTTCCATATTAATTAAGTAAGACAATCCTATACAGACGTGCCCACAGGCCAACTTATATAGAGAATCCCTCATTAAGAATCTTGTTCTAATTACTTCTCAATTGTGTCAGGATGACAAAGCTTACTATAATGGTGTCTTTTACAGAAATCATGTGGCTGATTTTGTATGGACATACAAAGTACCTGTATGAAGATTTTTGAAGCCTTCAAAGAAGATATAAAAAAATCCCTTAAAGGAGTAAAAGGAATTTAGCAATATACCTTCAGTTTCTACTGTGTGAAATAGTTTGAGAAATAATGGTAGTAATTCTTCTTTGAATGTCTGGTACAATTCTGCACTGAAACCATCTGGACCTGGGCTTTTTTACTTGGGAGGCTTTTAATGACAGTTTCAATTTCCTTTAGGGGTATAGGAATATTTAGGTAATTAATCTGGTCTTCATTTAACTTTGCTAAAGGGTGCCTGTCCAAGAATCCGTCCATTTCATCTAGGTTTTCCATTTTTGTGGAGTATAGATTTTCAAAATTTGTTAATTTTCTGGATTTTCTGGGGGTCTGTTGTTATGTCCCCCTTTTCATTTCTAATTTTGTTGATTTGGATACACTCTCTCTGCTTATAGGTTAGTTTGGATAAGGGATTATCTATCTTGTTGACTTTCTCAAAGAACCAACTCTTTGATTCATTTATTCTTTGTATTGTTCTTCTTGTTTCAATTGTATTGATTTCAGCTTTAAGTTTGATTATTTCCTGCTGTCTACTCCTTCTAGGTGAGTTCGCTTCTAATTGTTCTAAGGCTTTCAGCTGTGCTGCCAGTTCTCTAGTGTGGGATTTCTCTAGGTTTTTCACATAGGCATCTAGCGCTATAAATTTTTCTCTTAAAACTGCTTTCATTGTGTCCCATGTTTTTGGGTATGTGGTGGATTCATTTTTGTTAAATTCTAGGAAGACTTTGATTTCTTTCTTAATTTCTTCCTTGATCCACAGGTGGTTTAGCTGAGTGATGTTTAGTTTCCATGAGTTGGTAGGTTTTCTGTGATTTTTGATGTTGTTGAACTCTAACTTTAGGCCCTAGTGTTCCAATATGATACAAGGGATTATTTCTAACTTTTTGTATGTGTTGATATTTGTTTTATGACCAATTATGTGGTCAATTTTACAAAAAGTTCCATAAGGAGTTGAGAAATATGTATATTCCTTTGCATTTGGGTGGAAGCTTCTGTAGATATCTGTTAAATCCATTTGCATCATAACCTCTGATAGACTCCTTATTTCTCAGTTGAGTCTCTGGTTGACCTATCCAGGGTTGAAAGTGGGGTGTTGAAGTCTCCCACTATTAGGGTGTGAGAATTGACATGGGATTCAAGCTTTAGCAGTGTATCTTTTACATAGGTAGGTGCCTGTATATTAGGGGCATAAATATTCAGGATTGAAATTTCCTCTTGACCAATTTTTCTTGTGATGAATAAGTAATGTCCATCTTGGTCCCTTTTAATGCTTTTAGGTTAAGGTCAACTTTTTTATATATTACGATGGCAACCCCAGCTTGTTTCTTAGGGCCATTTGATTAGAAAACCTTTTCCCAACTCTTTACTCTGAGCCTGTGTCTCTCTTTGTGGTTGAGGTGTGTTTCTTGTATGCAGCAGAAGGATGGCTTCTGTTTTTGTATCCATCTTGTTAGTGTGTGTCTTTTTATAGGTGAGTTGAGTCCACTGATATTAAGGGATATAGTGACCACTGATTGATATTTCCTGCTATTTTTGGTGGTAGCTTGTATGTATTTCCTGTGGGATTATTGATTGTTTGTGGTTTCATGGGTGTATCTGGGATACTTAGGTTGGAGTTTTCCCTCTAATATTTTCTGGAGGGCTGAATTGGTAGATAGGTATTGTTTCAGTCTGACTTTGTCATGAAATATCTTGTTTACTCTGTCTATAGTAATTGATAATTTTGTTGGGTATAGTAGTCTAGTTTGGCAGCCATGCTTTTTTAGTGATTGTATATCTTCTGACCAAGCTTTCATCATTTCCATTGAATAGTCAGGTGTTATTCTGATGGGTCTGCCTTTATAAGTAAGTTGGCCCTTTTCTTTTGCAGCTCTTAAAATTTTTTCTTTGTTCTGTATGTTTTGTGGCTTGATTATTATGTGGCGAGCAGACTTTTTTGGGGGGCGTCATATCTATTTGGTGTTCTGTAAGCTTCTTGTATCTTTATAGGCATTTCCTTCTTTAAGTTAGGGAAGTTTTCTTCTATGGTTTTATTGAAAACATTATCTGTGCCTTTGAGCTGGTATTCTTCTACTTCTTCTATTCCTATTATTCTAAAATTAGGTCTTTTCATGGTGTCCCAGATTTCCTGAACATTTTGTGTTATGGCTTTTATGGTTTTAGTATTTTCTTTGACTGATGTATCTATTTCAGCTACTGAGTCTTCCACTTCAGAGATTCTCTCTTCCATCTCTTGGATTCTGTTGGTTTTGCTTGTATCTGTAGTTCCAGCTCTTTTCTTCATATTTTCTATTCCTATCTTTGCCTCATTTTGTGCCTTTTTAAATTGCTTTTATTTCAGTTTTTAGCTTCTGGAATGTTTCTTTCATTATTTGGTTTACATTTTCTTGGTTTTCTTTCAAGGATTTGTTTATCCCTTCCAATTTTTTGTTTGTATTTTCTTCTATTTCTTTAAGAGAATTTTTTATATCTTCTTTGAAGGCTTCAGTAATCTCCATAAAGGTGTTTTTGGTGTTGTTTCTTTCTGTTTCCTCTTCATTGCTCTGTTCAGGTCTTGTAGTTGTAGAACCACCAGTTTCTTCTGGAGTTGCCTTGTTGTTCTTTATATTTTTTTATGTATTTTTGCACTGGCGTCTGCCCATGGCTTCAGTGGTTCACAATTAGGCAGCTCCTAGTCAGTTGTGGCAAGAGGGCTTGTGTGTCTCCTGTCTTTTCTGAGCAAGGTGTCTCCTAGATCTCTGACTCTTCTCTGGACAGGGGTCTGAATTTCAAAACCTCTGTCCTTCTCTGATGACACAGTTTGCCCTGGAGGTGGGGCCGGCCTTACAATGTCCCCTCTTTTAGATGTGGTTGTAGGAGCCCCTCACAGCCAAACCCTAGGTCTATCTGCTAAGGAGAGCCTGGATCCGGTTCTACAGATTGACCCTTGTCCCAGAACGTAATTTTCCTGATGGGCAGGAGAGACGGAAGATCAATCACAGGAACCTGCTCAACTCTGGACAGAGTTTGAATTTCAAAGTCCTCAGTCCTTCTCTGCTTTTTTTTGAGGTTTGTTTATTTTAGAATAAATGAATTGTTATCTGCACTTCTATTTTTGTAAAAGATATTCTCTAAAACTGACAATATGTCTTTATTCAATATCTGATAGAATTAACTAGTGAAACATGTGGCTCTGATGATTTAACTATGAGTATGGGGCTGTCAATTATTATTTGTCTTGTATATATATCAATATATATCTACAACTGGTCGATTTACCTAACCATTCAAAC
>PVIH01010807.1:0-47590 GCA_004025045.1 Sigmodon hispidus
AGGTCCCATTTCTTGATTGTTGTTCTTAGTGTCTGTGCTACTGGTGTTATATTTAGGAAGTGGTCACCTGTGCCAATGTGTGGGAGGGTATTTCTCACTTTCTTTTCTATCAGGTTCAGTGTGGCTGGGTTTATGTTGAAGTCTTTGATCCACTTTGATTTGAGTTTTGTGCAGGGTGACAGGCTTGGATCTATTTGCATTTTTCTGCATACTACCATCCAGCTATGCCAACACCACTTGTTAAAGATACTATGTTTTTTTCCATTGAATGTTTTGGGCCTCTTTGTCAAAGATGAGGTATTCATTAGGTGTGTGGGTTAATGTTGGGATCTTCAGTTCGATTCCATTGATCCACAAGTCTGTTTTTATGCCAGTACCAGGCTGTTTTTATTACTGTAGCTCTATAGTATAACTTGAAGTCGGGGATGGTGATGCCTCCTGAGGTAGATTGCTTTTGGTATAATTGTCATTTTTACTATGTTGGTCTTACCTATCCAGGAACATGGGAGAGCTTTCCATTTTCTGATATCCTCTTCAATTTCTTTGTTCAGTGATTTAAAATTTTTGTCAAACAGATCTGTTATTTCTTTGGTTATAGTTACTCCAAGGTAGTTAATGCTATTTGTACCTATTATAAAGAGTGATGTTTCCCTTATTTCTTTTTCAGGCCTTTTATCTTTAGTGTAAGGAAGGGCTACTGATTACAGTTAATCTTGTATCCTGCTACATTGCTAAAGGTGTTTATCAGCTGTAGAGGTTCCCTGGAAGAATTTTGTGGATCACTTATGTATACAGTCTTATCATCTTCAAATATAGTTTCAATTCTTATCTTCCAATTTTTATCCCTTTTATCTCCATTTGTTCTCATATTGCTTTAGCTAAAACTTTGAGAACTATATTAAATAGATAAAGGGGGAGAGGATATCCTTGTCTAGTTCCTGATTTTAATGGGCTTGCTTTGAGTTTTTCTCCCTTAAGTTTGAAGTTGGCTGTCTGCTTCTTGTAAATCACCTGTATTATATTTATGTACTTTCTCTGTATTCCTGATCTATCCGGGAATTTTATCATAAAGGAGTGTTGGATTTTTTCAAAGGCTTTCTCAGTGTCTAAGGTTATAATCATATGTTTTTTTTCCCTTTAGTTTCTTTATATGATGGATGACATTTACAGTTTTTCGTATGTTGAACGTTCCCTGCATTTCTGGGATGAAGCTTACTTGGTCGTGGTGGATGACATTTTTTTTATATATCATTGTATACAGTTTGCCAGAATTTTGTTGAGAATTTTAGCATCAACATTCATGAGGGAAATTGGTCTGTAATTGTTCTTCTTTAATGTGTCTTTGAGTGGCTTGAGTATTAGGGTAACTGTGGCCTCCTAAAAAGAGTTTGGCAATATTCCTTCAGTTTCTACTGTGTGAAATAGTTCGAAGAGTAATGGTAGTAATTCTTCTTCGAAAGTCTGGTAGAACTCTGCACTGAACCCATCTGGTCCTGGGCTTTTTTTACTTGGAAGGCTTTTTATGACAGCTTTAATTTCCTTTAGGGTTATAGATCTGTTTACATATTTAATCTGATCTTGCGTTAATTTTGGTATATGGTACCTGTCCAAAAAGCTGCCCATTTTTTTCTACATTTCCCATTTTTGTGGAATATAGATTTTCAAAGTATAACCTGATGATTCTCTGTATTTCCTGAGGGTCTGCTGTTATGTCCCTGTTTTCATTTCTGATTTTGTTGCTTTGGATACTCTCTCTCTCTCTCTGCTTTTTGGTTAGTTTAGATAAGGGCTTATCTATCTTGTTGATTTTCTCAAAGAACCAACTCTTTGATTCATTGATTCTTTGTATTGTTCTTTTTGTTTCACTTGTATTGATTTTAGCTCTAACTGTGATTATTTCCTGCCATCTACTCCTTCTAGGTGAGTTTGCTTCTAATTGTTCTATGGCTTTCAGGAGTGCTTTTGGTTCTCTAGTGTGGGATATCTCTAGGGTTTTCATATAGGCATCTAGTGCTATGAATTTTCCTCTTAAGACTGCTTTCATTGTTTGGGAACGTTGGATTCATTTTCAACAAATTCTAGGAAGACTTTGATTTCTTTCTTAATTTCTTCCTTGACCCAGAGGTGATTCAGCTGAGTGATGTTTAGTTTCTATGAGTTCGAAGGCTTTCTGTGACTTTTGATGTTGTTGAACTTTAGGCCCTATTGGTCCTATATGATACAAGGGATTATTTCCATTTTTTGAGTCTATTGATATTTGCTTTATAACTAATTATGTGGTCAATTTTAGAGAAAGTTCCATGTGGTTTTGGGTGGAAGCTTCTGTAAATATCTATTAAATCCATTTGCATTGTAACCTCTGTTAGACTCATTATTTTTCTGTTGAGTCTCTGTCTGGTTGACCTATCCAAGGGTAAAAGTGGGGTATTAAAGTCTCCCACTATTAGGGTGTGAGAATTGATGTGGGATTTGAGTTTTAGCAGTGTTTCTTTTACATAGGTAAGTGTCCTTATATTTGGGGCATAAACATTCAGGATTGAAATCTCATCTTGGTCAATTTTTCATGAGATGAATAAGTGATGTCCATTCTAGTCTCATTTAATTGATTTTAGTTTGAAGTCTACGTTGATAGCTATTAGGATGGCAAAACCAGCTTTTTTCTTAGGATCATTTGATTGGAAAATCTTTTTACTCTAAGCCTGTGTCTGTGTTTAAAGTTGAGGTGTGTAGCAGGAAATCAGAAACTATACATGTGAACGATCGCATCAGAGGACTGGAGACGAGTGGGGCATGGTTAACTGGAAAGGATTCCGGAAGTAGACCTCCGAGGGAGAGGACCAGGACAGGAAGCCGGCATTCTCTTGTGAGAGTTCCCGACCGGGTGCGCAGTTCGGGCCAGCGGCGCGGGAGTTTGGACGTACGGCATGGGGATGAAGAGTTTTCCTTAGAAACGCTCCGGTGTGCTGCAACCTTATCCCTTCATTTTCTCTGAAATCCTTCTCTGTTTTGTAAGTGATTTTCAGAAAATAAACCTCATTTAAAACATATCTCATGGCGGGTTTTACCACAATAGAGGTGTGTTTCTTGTATGCAGCAGAAGGATGGCTTCTGTTTTTTTAATCCATCTTGTTAGTGTGTGTCGTTTGATAGGTCAGTTGAGTCCATTGATATTAAGGGATATTAGTGACCACTGACTGATATTTCCTGCTATATTTGGTGGTGGCTTGTATGTATTTCCTTTCTCTGGGGTGTTCTTCTCTGGGATTATTGATTGTTTGTGGTTTCATGGGTGTATCTGAGATCCTTAGGTTAGAGTTTTCCCTCTAATGCTTTCTGGAGGGCTGGATTTGTATATAAGTTTTGTTTCAGACTGATTTTGTCGTGAAATATCTTGTTTACTCCATCTATGGTGATAGATGGTTTTGCTGGGTATAGGTTGGCAGCCTTGCTCTTTTAGTGTTTGTATAACTTCTGACCAAGATCTTTTTGTTTTCATTGTTTATATTGAATAATCAGGTGTTATTCTGATGGGTCTGCCTTTATAGTTAAGTTTTCCTTTTCATTTGAAGCTCTTAAATTTTTTTCTTTGTTCTGTATGTTTTGAGGCTTGTTCATTATGTGGCAAGCGGACTTTTTATGGGGGTCAAATCTATTTGGTGTTCTGTAAGCATCTTGTATCTTTATAGGCATTTCCTTCTTTAAGTTGGGAAAGTTTTCTTCTATGATTTTATTGAATACATTAACTGTGCTTTTGAACTGGTATTTTTCTCCTTCTTCTATTCTTATTATTCTCAAGTTAGGTCCTTCATGGTGTCCCAAATTTCCTGAATGTTTTGTGTTATGGCTTTTTTGGTTTTAGTGTTGTCTTTAACTCATATATCCATTTCTGCTATTGAGATTCCACTCCAGAGATTCTCTCTTTTATCTCTTGGATTCTGTTGGTTATGCTTATATCTATAGTTCCAGCTCTTTTCTTCAGATTTTCTATTTCAACCTTTGACTCATTTTATGGCTTTTTTATTGCTTCTATTTCAATTTTTAGCTCTTATAATGTTTCATTTTTTGGTTTTCCTTTTCTTGTTTTTTTTTTCCCCCCAAGGATTTTTTCATCTCTTTCAATTTTTTGATTTGTATCTTCTTCTTTTTCTTTAAGAGAATTTTTTATATTTTCTTTGAAGGCTACAATAATCTTCATAAAGGTGTTTTTATTGTTGTTTCCTTCTGCTCCCTCTTCATTGCTCTGTTCAGGTCTTGTAGTTGTAGAATCACCAGTTTCTTCTGGAGTTGCCTTGTTGTTCTTTATATTGTTAAATGTATTTTTGCACTGGCGTCTACCCATGGCTTCAGTGGTTCACAATTAGCCAGCTCCTAGTCAGCTGTGGCTAGAGGGCTTCTGTGTCCCTTGTCTGCTTTGAGCAAGGGGTCTCCTCGATCTCTGACTCCACTCTGGAGAGGGGTCTGTGTTTCAAAGGCCTCAGTCCTTATCTGATGATGTGGTTCACCCTGGAGGCAGGGCCTTGTCATGGGAGGTCTCTTCTTTTAGTGTTCGCTGGAGGAACCCCTCACAGCTAAAGCCTAAGGCCTCTCTGCTGGTAAGAGTCTGAGAACAGACCCTTGGTTTTACCCCAATCCCAGAGAGGTATTCTCTGGACTGGTGGCCCAAGAACTGGAATCTTCTCACCTCTGACTAAGCTCCGGACAGGGGTTTAAGTTTCAAAGGCTTCAGTCCTTGTCTTTCTAGCTGACTTTCATTATTTGAGTTCAGCTGATCAAAATCTTCAAATCTGGAATGATGGGCACACTCATTTGTTGATATTTGAAAAAAACAATGGTCTAATATGAAAAAAATGCAAACTTGTGTTCACATTTTCACATCTTTTTATTAGTAAACTGAAATCACTCCCACTGTAATTTTTGTTGTTTTAATATTCTCTTGTTGTTTTTTTTTAATTTATATTGTGGTTTAATAAGGATTCTGCATGTCTAGTTAAGGAAGCATGTGCTCATTTGTTCATGAGCCCTGGGGTGCTCTTGGCTACAGATGCATGCCTGCTTTTCCTCTGCCTAATGATACAGGGTGAAGAAAGTGGGAATTAGCTACCCACATAGTGGCTGCTGTAGAGATAAGGGATATGATGGGAAAGGAAAGCCAAAAAACAAAGGAAAGTCTCTCGAAACTTTGATCAAACATTGTTCTCAGAAGCAAACTAACAACTGAGCATCCTTCAGAGTGCATTAATTTTTTATAAGTTGTACACAAATACTGTGTTGCTCAGTGCAGTAATAGCATTATGATGACTAAATGTCTCCAAGATGATGACAAACACATTATACTGTACTTGGGAGACCACTGATTCTGGAATTCATGGCCAGAGTCTAATCACACAGAGAGAAAAATGCTGATAAAGTTGAAGTTAAACCCAAAAATAACGTGCCATCTGTGGAGTCAATGGAGCTTTGCAAATGAAATTTTAAGAGTCTACAGCACAATGCCAATGGAAAATATAAGAAGTCTTACTTAAAAATAATTTTCTACAATCCATTTTAGTGCTTCTTTTTGTATGCTACAAAATTATTTAACAGAATAGTAATAAAGAAATAAAAAACAGGCTGCCTTTTTTTCCATTTATTTGTAGACATCTAGATTACATAAAGGGACAATAGTGACAGAACAAAATTATTCAGCCATGAGAACTTTCTGAAGTAACCTTAAATGGCAAGAAGACATGGGCTATGAAAGTAGAGTGTGGAGTATACAGAGGCTAAAGGTTTAAGGGCCATAAAGGAGAAAAGGGAGTAGAGGTAGGCTAAGCCAAACTAAGGATGTATGACAAACCCTTATGAAAAGCTACTCCTCATAGGCTCACAATACTTAAAAAGGCATTTGAACACAGGTACAGCATGGATATCTCAGTACTAGACATAGGCTATCTTCCTATGAATTATTGGCCAGGAAGTTTCCACCCTTCCCCCCAAAAAAAATCAAAACAACACAGGTTATTACCATTGTTACTGGTTGCCTGCCCATCAAAGTTATATGGTGCAAGACCATACTGCCGAAGACACAACATGCTTTGGTTTCAGGACACAGAGAAACCAAACTGGAACTGATTTGAAAACTTTTCCCTGATGACTTGCTTTCACAGTGCTACAATGTGCTATGAAAGCAGCTGGGGAGGAAAGACATCAGTGTTATTATCCTGCCAGCCAGCCCTGTATGCTGTAATGCTAACCTGCCAAGCAAAATACACTCACTGATGTGATAGTAACATGAGGTTATAGTAGCAGCCAGCCACTTTCTGATTGGATTTGGAGCCTGCTGCTCTACAAGAAGGAATTCATGACGGGTATTTTATAAACTTGGTCAAAACTCTATGGGTCAGGTCATAGGCTCTCGAGGGACACCTACTATTGCAGTTTTGTAAATAGTAATGTTGTCAGAGTGTCTTCAAAATGTTTATATCTAAGATTACTGCTGTTCTCAACTCATATCAGACATGCTTCTTTAGTGGGCAGCAGTTAATGTAGATACTTATAACTAATCAAAGTACTGAGAATAAGTGACACTTGAATGCTTAGCCCTAAACGGGACTTCTATAACAACACCCCACCACCACCAAGGCTCAGGAAACATCACAGAAGATGGTCAGAAAGAATAGAAGACCTGGAGCTGTGAATTGCTATCTTTTGGATATGACAGCCTTGCACTCATAAACTATCCCAGGAGGGAAAAAATTGTAAAATAACATTCTCATTTTCATTAATAACAGTATTACTTTCAAATGTTCTGCAATCTCTGAAGTGTGCTTTTTCAAGAAGACTGCTTCCTGGCTTGAGCTAAACCAGAGTAGTGTTGAGGTCCTAAAGCTTCTTTGCAACTGATCAGAACAGAGGACTTGACTGGCTTTGCTAGAGTCCAGACAGTCTCATGCAAGACTCGCGAATATACTGAATGTATAATATTCCTTTTATAGCAATAGCCTTTAAAATAACATGTTAAATTCTCTCAGCCAGGAACTTTAGCAAAAAAAAAAAAAATTGCTTTTTTTTGCCATTGAGACTTGGGGTACTGTAGTCAAATAAGACATTAAAAATCATCTTTGTACCTATGTAATGGAAAAGATTCTGTTAAATCCTCCCTGCCCTTCCCAATTCTCTAGCCATTTTTCACTTACTCACTTCCTTTAATTGGGGCTTATTTTGTCCACTGATTGTCTAGTAGGCCCCACAGGCATCTCATTCATAGCCTTTTGGTGTAGATCCTTTCATATATCTTTAGACTTTGAAACAAACTGGACATAGCTGTGAAGTTTATGGAAGGAAGGGGTTGAGGAAGGGGGTTGGGCTGTTTGTATGTTATAAGAAGCATTAAGAAGAGCAATCACAGTGCTGAGTTTTACAAAGCAGAGACTGTGCCCAAGTATTTGCTCAGCACATACCCAGTGCTGGATTTAGGAAGGCAACATACTCATAACATCTTTTAAAAAGAAGCCTCTTTTGCACACAGTTTACCCAAGTAAGCCATGCTGCAGTACAGCACAGCGTTAGGGCACCAGACCTGTGTGTGCATCTCTGTGCTCCCACGTCCATAGCTTTCAATTTGAAAACTTACACTTGTTTATCCCATGCTGATTGCAAAGTGGTTTAAAAAGACGGCTACAAAATATATATGAAGAAAGAAAGAAAATAAAGGGAAAAAAAAACCACAGTCTTTTAAAGAGAGATAAAGAGGCACTGGCACTGACTGACTTGAGAAGAAGACAAACTTTGTGGCTGCCACTTGGGTGTTGGAAGCATCAGAATTACAGTCTCGGTTCCTCTGCCTTTCTCCACAAGTCCTTAGAATGCATATTTTTATGCCACTGTTCCCAGAATTCAGACCCCCTTGGCAAGTGAATCAAGTCATATTATTGTTTCCTTTGATGGTTGGCTGCTTTTGAAGAAGGCTGAAAATGTTTGACCATTTACCAAAATGACCATTGTAGTATTTCTTTCCATATAATTACATGCTTGGTACATTTTGCTATAGTAGAAAAAAAATCACATAGCTTTATATGTAAAATAAGAGAGGACAAGACCTTTAGTTTAGCTTTGTCTTTACATTTGATCTGCTTTACTTAAAAGACCCAAACACCAAAACAGATTCTCCTTGTGATATTGTCAAGTATATGTGAAGGACACGGAGTATTTTCCATCCCATGCTTTATAGTGATTCACTGAGAGCAGTTCAAGTTCTCCACACATGGGTTTATGAACTGCTGTTTTTCTTGCAACGTCTCACTGGTGGATCTGTTTTCGTTGGTCTGGCAAAGAAGTCAGATTCTATTCAATCAAGACACCCATGTGGGTGGCCTCTGCTCAGAATTTCCAGAAGGGTGGATGGCTCTGCTTTCTCTCCATTGTCTAAGAAACAGGAAGGCCACGATGTTGGGGGTAGTGGTGGTGGTAGCCTGGTTGGCTCTAATGAGCTCATACCCACAGCAAAGTTTCCTCAACATAAGCAACTCTTTGATGGTGCAACCACTTAACTTTAAATTAGATACAGAAAAGAAAAATTTACTAGACAATTGTGTCCTTGTTGGTTAAGGAAGGCCAAGAAAAGCATGGCTGCTTATTCCATCTGCACAGCACAGTATTTTACCAGAAGAGATTCAATTAATGAAATATTATATGGAGTAAATCACAGTAGATTAAAAACAGTAATGCAATGTGTCATAGAATTTTTAGGGTGAAATCTCCAATTGCGCAAACGAAACGGAGTCCAAGAGGAAAAGCAGTACAAATGACTGGGAACAACCAGTAAGGTGGTAGTTACCATCCTGGTAAAGCTGCCAAGATTAAGTTCTGGCAGCTTCCTATGAAGACCAGAAGTCACACAGGTACAGGTGCTCTTTATAGCCAAGTAATACCCTGGGCTACTTTTGGCCCTGATGTCAAGAAGATCATCATAAGATAGGTCTATCATGAGGTAGGTCCCTCTACTGCCAAAACTGTAAGACGATCTAAACTTTTATTATAAACCTTACCCAGAATTAGGCATTTTTGCTATGATATCAGAAAACCAGCATAAGAATTTCTTTTCAGTCATTTCAGTGAATTGCCTTCTTTTATCGGTCTCCTTCAAGTGGACATTGACTCCTTCTGTCTTTTGCCTATTCCCAAAAGATAGTCATATTCTCCCCTCAGATTCACTTGTTTGTTTGTTTGGTTGGTTGGTTGGTTTTTCAAGGTAGGTTTTCTCTGTTTAGCCCTGGCTGTCCTGAAACTTGATTTGTAGGCCAGACTAGTCTTGAACGTACAGAAATCTACCTTCTGAGTGTTAGGATTCAAAGCGTATACCACCACCACCCAGCTTCCCCTCACTGTTTTCACTCTCATGTACATTGTGAATCTTACTGATCACTAGCCAGTTCAATTTATATGTCACAGTACCTGAGATAGGCTAGTGACAATCTACAAGAAACATCAGCTCCAAATCCCTGGAACTAGAAATGTTATATATTTGGATATATACATATCTGCAGCCATCATAAAGCTAAATGACGTGGAAAAATGCTTCTGTATGCTGTGAATATGTATTACTCTCATTAGTTAATAAAAGAGCTTTTTGGCCTATAGCAAGGCAGAATAAAGTTAGGCAGGATAAGAAAACCTGAGAACTGGGATGAAGGGCAGAGACAAGAGACATCAGTGAACCACCAAAGAAGCAAGTTGCTAGAGGATAGGTAAACCCACAAGCCACATGACAATACATATATTAATAAAAATGGGTTAATTTCATGTAAGAGCTAGATAATAAGCCTGAGGTATTGATCAAGTATTAATAAAAAAAAAATTAAGGCTCTGAGTGGTTATTTGGAAACTTGTGGGTGGAAAGAAATGTCCAACTAGATATGGTGCCCAATGTGGGGCTAGAATTTCCATGTAGAACCTGACAAAAACTTAAAAAGGATATTAGACACACAAGAACAGAGTCAAGCATTGCTTCTTGGTAGCAGCATTTTCTCAGTTGGGTTCTGTTTGCTTGGAGTGAGCAGAGGTGCAACTCCCTTAAGAGACAGCCTCTTGGCAAAAATGCACAGTTCTTTTTAGCGGTCTTGCTGCCAAACACTAAATGGTGTTCGTAAGTGGCAAGGGACATGCTGCTCTTTGACAGTGTAGACCCAGAAACTTTCCAGAGTTGGGACAGTAAACATGGCTCCCAGTAAACATTGTAAACATATTAGACTAGACTCCCAGGGAACTGTGAGGAGCCAGTACCAGCATGCTATGATCTAAGTTACACAGCAGTTTTGTTTGCTCATGCAGACAGAAAAGGTTATATTTCAGATATTATGGGCATCAAAGAAACTCCATGTGTTAGTTCTTTATGGCAAAAGCTAGCTATTTGCATAAAGAAACTTCCTTTGACTCACTTGCTGACAGTTAACATCCGAACTGGACCAGCGGGACAAAAATGTAACTGCTGAGCCATGCTAAGACAAGGTAGGACAGTCTTTCAAAATCCCTGCTTCATAGGAAAAACTGCGAAATATGTTAGGCCTGTAAGCCAAAGATGGATGCCTCAATGCTGCACAGAAACTTAAGAGTGACTGTCCAGACAGTCTGATGTCCCTGTCATTACCTAACATTTCATCCTCTGGAGTCTTTGATGAAGTTAAAGACTAAACAGCCAAAGTTCTTAGCTAGGAAAAAAAGGATAAAACAAATAAAACTTAGGACTCACCAAGATAGAATGGATAATTAATTGTTTTATTGATTTTGTCAAATACAAATACACTATAGTTCTTATTTGATAACTTTTTGTTATATATAATCTTACTATGATAAAGTTAAAACTTTTCTATTTAATTAAACAAAAGGGGGAAATTCTGTAAAATAATTTTCTTGCACACTGTAAAGATCTGGCACTCAAATTGGTTTAATAAAATGCTGATTGGCCAATAGCTAGGCAGGAAATATAAGCAGAAGCCAAGAGTTGCAGGAAAACGCAGAGAAGCAAAATGAGAATGCCGTACTGAGAAAAAGTACCAAACTACGTATCTAAACATAGATGAGAATTAGGGGTTGGTTTAAGCGTAAGAACTACTTAGTAATAAGCCTGAAATACTGGCTGGCGTTTATAATTAATATAAGCCTCTATGTTGTATTTTGGCAAGCAGCTGCCAGGTATTTGGAAACAGGAGGTCAGGACAGGAAACATCTGATTATAGCTAACCATGGAGAGATGGAAGATTATCCTAGTTATCTGGTAGGCCCCCAGACACTCCTTGGCAGGCAAGACTAGGGTTTGGCTGTGAGGGGTTCCTATAGCCACACCTGAAAGAGGGGACTTGCATGGCCAGCCTCGCCTCCAACTGCACCAGCAGAGAAAAACTGAGGACTTTGAAATTCAAACTCTGTCCAGAGGTGAGGTGAGCAGGCCCCAGCACCTGATTCTCTGCCCGGAAAGTTGTGTTCTGGGACCAGGATCAGTCTGTGGTACTTGAACCCAGACACTCCTTAGCAGACAGGACTAGGGTTTGGCTGTGAGGGGCTCCTACAGCCACACCTGAAAGAGGGGATATTGCATAGCAGGCCCCACCGCCAGGGCAAAGTGGATAATCACAGAAGGACTGAGTTCCAGGACCACACTCCCTAGCAGACAGAGAAAAACTTTGGCTGTCAGGTGACCTCCCCAGCTGATGCTAAGACAAAGCAACTTGCTCAGGCACCCCACCTCCAATTGCTCAAACAGAGAAGAACTGAGGACTTGAAATTCAGTCCTCTGCCCACAGCAGAGTAAGAGATTGAGCAGACCTCTTGTTCAGAGGTGTCAGGAAACACACAAACCCGCTTGCCACAACTGACCAGGAGCCACCTAATTGTGAACAACTGAAGCCATGGGCAGATGCCAGTGCAAAAATATATATAATGTTATACAGAACAACAAGGTAACTCCAGAAGAAAGTGGCGGTCCTACAATTACAAGACATGAACTGAGCAATGGAGAGAAAACAGAAGGAAGCAAAAACAAAAATACTTATATGATGATTACTGAAGCTCTGAAAGAAGATATAAAAAATTTTCTTGAAGTAATAAAAGAAAACACAAATAAAAAAATAGAAGAGATGAATAAGTCCTTGAAAGAAAACCATGAAAAGGTAAACCAAAAAATAAAAGAAACATGCCAGGAACTAAAAAATGAAATAGAAGCAATAAAAAAGGCACAAAATGAGGCAAAGATGGAAATAGAAAACCTGAAGAAAACAGTTGGAACCACAGATACAAGCATAACCAACAGAGTTCAAGAGCTGGAAGATAGAATCTCTGAAGTGGAAGACTCAGTAGCTCAAATAGATATATCAGTCGAAGAAAATACTAAAACTAAAAAAGCCATTAAAAAAATGTTCAGGAAATCTGGGACACCATGAAAAGACCTAACCTGAGAATAATAAGAATAGAAGAAGGAGAAAAATACCAGCTCAAAAGCACAGTTAATGTACTCAATAAAATCATAGAAGAAAACTTTCCCAACTTAAAGAAGGGAATGCCTATAAAGATACAAGAAGCTTACAGAACAACAAATAGATAGGACCCCCCGAAAAAGTCAGAGTGCCACATAATAATCAAGCCACAAAACATACAAAACAAAGAAAAAAAATTTAGGAGCTGCAAAAGAAAAGGGCCAACATACTTATGAAGGCAGACCCATCAAAATAACACTTGACTATTCAATGGAAACAGTGAAAGCTAAAAGGGCTTGGTCAGAAGTTATACAATCACTAAAGGAACATGGCTGTCAACCTAGACTACTATACCCAGCAAAATTATCAATCACCTTAGATGGAGTAAACATGATATTTCATGACAATGTCAGACTGAAACAATACCTATCTACCAATCCGGATCTCCAGACAGCATTAGAGGGAAAACTCCAACCTAAGGATCCCAGATACACCCATGAAACCACAAACAATCAATAATCCCAGAGAAGAACATCCCAGAGAAAGGAAATACATACAAGCCACCACCAAATATAGCAGGAAATCTCAATCAGTGGTCACTAATATCCCTTACTGTCAATGGACTCAACTGACCTACAAAAAGACACACACTAACAAGATGGATACAAAAACAGAAGCCATTCTTCTGCTGCATACAGGAAACACACCTCAACCACAAACACAACACAGGTCAGAGTAAAGAGATGGGAAAAGATGTTCCAATCAAATGATCCTAAGAAACAAGCTGGGGTTGGATCTTAATATCTAACAAAGTCGACTTTAAACTAAAAGCAATTAAAAGAGACTAGAATGGACATTACTTGTTCATCACAGGAAAAATTGGTCAAGAGGAGATTTCCATCCTGAATATTTATGTCCCCAATATAAGGACACCTACCTATGTAAAAGAAACACTGCTAAAGCTCGAATCCCACATCAATTCTCATACCCTAATAGTGGGAGACTTCAATACCCCACTTTCAACCCTGAATAGGTCAACCAGACAGAGACTCAACAGAGAAATAAGGAGTCTAACAGAGGTTATGGTGCAAATGGATTTAAAAGATATTTACAGAAGCTTCCACCCAAATGCAAAGGAATATACATATTTCTCAACTCCTCAGGGAACTTTCTCCAAAATTGAGCACATAATTGGTCATAAAGCAAATATCAACAGATACCAAAAAAACATGGAAATAATCCCTTGTAACATACCAGACCACCAGGGCCCAAATTTAGAGTTCAACAACATCAAAAATCAAAGAAAGCCTACCAACTCATGGAAACTAAACATCAATCAGCTGAACCACCTCTAGGTCATGTAAGAAATTAAGAAAGAAATCAAAGTCTTCCTCGAATTTCATGAAAATGAATCCACAACATACCCAAACTTATGGGACACAATGAAAGCAGTCTTAAGAGGAAAATTCATAGCACTAGATGCCTATATGAAAAACCTAGAGAAATCCTACACTAGAGAACTAGTGAGAACAGCTGAAAGCCTTAGAACAATTAGAAGCAAACTCACCTAGAAGGAGTAGAGGGCAGGAAATAATCAAACTTAGAGCTGAAATCAATACAACTGAAACAAAAAGAACAATACACAGAATCAATAAATCAAAGAGTTGGTTCTTTGAGAAAATCAACAAGATAGATAACCCTTATCCAAACTAATCAAAAAGCAGAAAGAGAGTGTCCAAATCAACAAAATCAGAAATTAAAAGGGGAACATAGCAACAGACCCCCAGGAAATACAGAGAACTATCAGATCATACTTCGAAAATCTATGTTCCACAAAAATGGAAAACCTAGAAGAAATGGACAGCTTTCTAGACAGGTACCATTTACCAAATTAAATGAAGAACAGATTAATTACCTAACTAGGCCTATAACCCTTAAGGAAATTGAAGCTGTCACATTAAAAGTCTTCCAAGTAAAAAAAGCCCAGGTCCAGATGGTTTCAGTGCAGACTTCTACCAGACATTCAAAGAAGAATTACTACCATTACTCCTCGAACTATTTCACACAGTAGAAACTGAAGGAATATTGCCAAATTCCTTTTATGAGGCCACAATTACCCTAATAATCAAGCCACTCAAAGACTCAACAAAGGAGAATTACAGACCAATTTCCCTCATGAATATTGATGCTAAAATTCTCAACAAAATTTTGGCAAACCGTATACAACAATATATAAAAAATATCACCCACCATGACCAAGTAGGCTTCATCCCAGGAATGCAGCGCTGGTTTAACATACGAAAAACCATAAATGTCATCCATCATATGAACAAACTGAAGGAACAAAACCACATGATCATTCATATCTTTAGATGCTGAGAAAGCCTTTGACAAAATCCAACACCCCTTTATGATAAAAGCTCTGGAGGGGTCAGGAATACAGGGACAATATCTCAATATAATAAAGGCAATGTACAAGAAGCCGGCAGCCAGCCTCCAACTTACTGGAGAAAAACTCAAAGCAATCCAACTAAAATCAGGAAATAGACAGGGATGTCCTTGAAGTTCTAGCTAAAGCAATAAGAGAATGAAAGGAGATTAAGGGGATACAAATTGGAAAAGAAGAAGTGAAACAACCTCTATTTGCAGATGATATAATTGTATACATAAGTGACTCACAAAATTCTTCCAAGGAACTTCTACGGCTGATAAACACCTTCAGCAATGTAGCAGGATACAAGATTAACTCAAAGAAATCAGTAGCCCTTCTATACACTAAAGATAAAAGGGCAGAAAAAAAATTAAGGGAAACATTACCCTTTATAATAGCTGCAAATAGTATTAAATAACTTGAAATAACTATAACCTAAGAAGTAACAGACCTATTTGACAAAAATTTTAAATCACTGAAGAAAGAAATTGAAGAGGATATCAGAAAATGGAAAGATCTCCCATATTCCTGGAGAGGTAGGATCAACATAGTAAGAATGGCAATTCTTCCAAAGGCAATCTACAGATTCAATGCACTGCCCATCAAAATCCCAACACAGTATTTTTTGGATCTTAAAAGAACAATACTCAATTTCATTTGGAATAACAGGAAAGCCAGGATTGCCAAAGCAATTTTGCTCAACAAAAGTACCTCAGGAGGCATCACCATCCCTGACTTCAAGTTATACTATAGAGCTACAGTAATATAAACAGCCTGGTACTGGCATATAAAAACAGACTTGTGACTCAATGGAAGAGAATTGAGGATCCAGACACTAACTCAAAAACCTATGAACACCTGATCTTCAATAAAGAGGCACAAAATATTCAATGAAAAAAAAGATAGTATCTTTAACAAATGGTGTTGGCATAGCTGGATGGAAGATTGTAGAAGAACGCAAATCCAAGCCTGTCACCCTGCACAAAGCTCAAATCCAAGTGGATCAAAGACCTCAACATAAACCCAGCCACCTTGAACTTGATAGAAAAGAAAGTGGGTCACCACTTCCTAAATATAACACCAGTGGCACAGACACTAAGAACAACAATGAAGAAGTGGGGTCTCCTGAAGCTGAGAAGCTTCTGTAAAGCCAAGGACACAATCATTAAGACAAAATGACAGCCTAAGGATTTTCACTTCCTTACAAGTGATAGAGGATTGATCTCTAAGATATATAAAGAACTCAAGAATCTAGAGCCCAAAACCTAGAATAAGCCAATCAAAAAATGGGGTTCAGAACTAAAAAGGGAATTCTCAATAGAAGAATTACAAATGACTGAAAGGCACTTGAAAAAGTGCTCATCGTCTTTAGCCATCAGAGAAATGCAAATCAAAACAACCTTGAGATACTACCTGACACCTGTCAAATTGGCTAAAATAAAAAACACAGGTGACAGCCTATGCTGGAGAGGTTGTGGAGCAAGGGGAACACTCCTCCATTGTTGGTGGGAGTGTAAGTTTGTTCAGCCACTCTGGAATGTAGTATGGTGGTTTCTCAGAAAACTGAGAACCAAACTCCCCAAGGACCCAGCAATATCACTTCTGGGTGTATACCCTAAAGATACACAATCGCACTCCAATGACATTAGCTCAACTATGTTCATAGCAGTGTTATTTGTAAAAGCAAGAACCTGGAAACAACTTAGATGCCCCTCAACTGAAAAATGGATTAACAAATTGTGGTACACCTACACAATGGAGTACTATTCAGCAGTAAGAAAAAAATGATATCCTAAAATTTGCAGGCAAATGGATGGATTTGGAGAATATCTTCCTTAGCAAAGTATTACAAACCCAGAAAGATAAGCAGGGGATGTACTCACTCATTAGTGGACTCTAAACAAAAAAGAAAAAAGCAAAGCATGCCTAAGCTGCAAACCACAACCCTTGAACAGCTTGGGATCAGAAACTCCTTCGACTGGCACCTTGGATCCCACTTTCCCTAGAGGAACACCTGACTCAGTCTCGATGTTGGGGGGAGAAAACTGGATCTGCCAGGAGTGGAGGCTGAACTGAGCAATATTGGGACATTGGGACCTCCTGCCCATACTGGGGAGGAGATGGGGAGATGTGGAGAAGAGAGAGGGACCTAAGGGGAAAGGGACCTTGAATAAGGATATACATGGATAGAAAATGTGACTTTATCATAATAAAAAAGAAAAAAAAAGAAAATTAGAAAAAAAAAAAGAACTGTGAGACTGTATCATTGAGCTTATGATGGATTTCCTTTTTTTTTTCTTTTTTTTTTTTAAAGATTTTATTATGTATACAACATTCTGCCTGTGTGTCAGAAGAGGGCACCAGATCTGAAGATAGATGGTTGTGAGCCACCATGTGGTTGCTGGGAATTGAACTCAGGACCTCTGGAAGAGCAGTGGATGCTCTTAACCTCTGAGCCATCCTCCAGCCCCTTATGATGGATTTCTAACAAAAGTTACAATAAAATGATACAATAAAGTGCTCACTTACTCGAACAGCACCACAAATAACAGAAATCCATTCACATGCAGGCTTGGTAGCTATAACTTGAAAGATCAAGTTATTGGCAATGATCAAGATCCTTCTGACCCCTGGGGAAGACAGCTTGTTCCATGATCCTCTCCAGATTCCTGGTGGTTTGTGGCATACTGATTTTTTCCACTTCACCCAGTTCTCTGCCTTCATCTTCCCACATGTGAATAACTCCAAATCTTCCCCTTTATAAATTTATGACTTTATTCCAATCTCATCACCCGCGAAGATCTCCTTTCCATACATAGCTGAGGTGATAGTTCAGTCATTAAAGTCTTTCCCTTGCAAGCATGAAGACCTGAGTGTGACTCAGACAGACAAGGTTATTCTCTGACCTCTATACTCACACACACACACACACACACACACACACACACTATTTGCAAATGATATCACTACATCCTTTGCTACTGGTGGTTAGAACTCTAACAACTCTTACAACATAATCCAACTGTAAATTCTAAATTTAATAAACACACACACACACAAACCCCACCATTTATTTTCCTTTAAAAGCATGTAGCTTTTCTTCTTTTCTGTGAGTACAAAGAAAGTACTACCTTACAACCCTTACTGGTTCAGGCAAAGCCTTGGTGATGTATCCAGCATCTAGCTTTTATCTTCATTGTGCTCCCTATCCTTATTTTCTCTCTTCCTCCTAGCTGTAGCAGCCTTTTTCTATGTCTCCAAAGAACACAGATTCCTATAGTTGACTATTGTCATTGACTGTTAATGACAATAATAAACACACATTGGTGTGTTTTTCACACACACCATTGGCCTCATCCTTATCACATGTCTTTCTGCCTTCATCTGAGCTCTGAGATCACAGCCTAAGTCTCCTTCATCTTGTAATCTTACACAGTACCTGTCACATGGAAGACAGTAAATATTCAGATTCATGTGGTAACTGCATTATTTTATATACATGCATACATACTTTTCTACCCCCAGTAAAAACATACCACTGTACTTTATGTGGGTACTATGGAACTGTATTCTGGTCCTCTTATAAGTGGAGTAAATACTTTATAGATTGACCCATGTCCCCAGATCCTTTTGTTAGTTTGTTTAAATCAAAGTCTCAAGGAGTTCCAGTTGACCTCAGGTGTTCTATGAAGATGAGGCTGTCCTTGACCCCTGATTCTCCTGCCTTCACTTCCCAAGTCCTCAACGTACAGGCATGCCCTGTCACAATGGCTGTCATCATCATGTTTTCATCCCCTTCATCACCCTGGCAGTATCTTCACTCTCACCATCACCATTGGAAGACATTCCTGAAGACCCTGGATGGACTGCTTTCTGGTCCTGGCTTCAGCAGGACTCTGACAGAGTACAGAACATCAGCAATACAATTCAAACAAAACAAAGAGTGTTTTCAGTCAAAGCCAGAACCTAAACACAGCTGGTCTAGGACTAGTATGCTTATTTTTGTAAGCTATATTCTTCCAGTGCCTATGTATGTTGCATTTTCCATCTGCTTACCATGTGATATCAGCACATAAGAGCATTGCCCACATGCACCTCTCCCAGTGGAGCTCAGGAAGGCACCAACATCAGACCCATGAAACTGCCAAGTTAATAGCTGACAAGCTGAAAGAATGTGGCCAAAGACAGAAGCCTAGAGTTTGGTGTAACTCAGCAGTTAAAAACCAACCAACCAAACAAACAAAAATACCATTTGCTTAGCATTTAAAAAGCCCTGCATTCAATTTTAAGTACCTTGGGATGGAGAAAGGGGAAGAAATACATCATCTTAGGTGTCAAATATGTTTTCTGATAAATGGAACTTCCAGACAAGGAATTTCTGGGGTTTGGATTCTTCTGAGCTACCCCAACTTCCTCTATTAAGAGGTGACAGTAAATTTAGGATGCAAGAATTATGAATGGCTGCCATATGATCAATGTTGCTGAGCTTGCTTTGACACTGGCAAAGACTTCTGTGCAGGAGATGTGAAAACAGGACTCATTCTCCTCCAAGATAATCAATCACAAAAGAAAAGATTTTGGAGAAGGAAAGAGGAGGAAGAAACAGGAAGGAAGGAAAAGGATGAGGAAGTAAAAGCTACCAGCGTTTGCCTTCCTTGTCCCACAACAAAAGAAAATAGCACATAGATGTTCTAGATGTAAGGGGAATGACCATGCATCAGGCCTGAACCTATCATAGTGGGAAACCCAGGGCACCCTCCTTAGGCTTCATATTTTCTGTTTAAACTCTCCTCATATGTGGACTTCATGGTCCTTGGGTCCTACTCTATGAACTCAGTTGTCATCAGCAACTGCACTTCTTCCTTAGCAGCACATGCTTAACTATATATTCTGTATGCTATATAAGCACCTCAAGCTTTGTATGTTTAAAATTCAAGATTCCACAATATCAGTAGATACAACACATCACTGTTCACTAAGATGTTCAGATCCTGTTCCATTTTCCCTCACACTCACATCAGCAAGTAGGTAGCTCCTGTCTATAAATAAAAAATGCATCTGAAATCCCATCTTTCCCCATCACTATCAAACCTCTCCGAGTCAGATATTATCACCTCATATTTATCTTGTGGTATAATATTCTACAAGTCTCTCCTTGCTTCTCTAACCTCCTCATTCCGGTCATTTTCCACAAAGCAAGTAGACTCACTTAAATACATTAGACCTGTCACATGTGTGGTATCTCTACTTGACCCCTATGAAGGCTTTTCATAGATTCCAAGGTCTTTGGGGACACCTTGGTCTGAACATTCTATATCTTCCTACTCACTAATATTACCTCTTACATTCCTCCTTTCATTCCCCCTTTATATTTTCACATGAAGGATTTTTATATTGAGCACATCTCAAAGATATAATGCAGATTCTCCACCCGAGACAACTGAGGTATGCTCCATCCCACTCCTGTTTTCCTATCTGTCATCACCATCTTGGAGAGGCCTCTCCTAACTAGATTTAAGCTATTCTCTATCACATTTTGGCCCTCAGCCTTGAGTTCTCTCCATATTCTTATCACTGTCTGACTTATATATGAGATAATACTCTTATACACTGTAATGATTTCTTAATTGTATTGGTTTAATAAAATACTGATTGGCCAGTAGCTGGGTAGGAAATAGAAATAGTATAACCAGCTGAGAAAAATTCTGGGAAGAGAAAAGGCATAGCAGGAGTCGCCAGCCAGATGCAGAGAAAACAGATAAGAGTGCTGCATTAAGAAATAGTACCAAGACATATGGCTAAACATAGATAAAAATTATGGGTTAATTTAAGCATAAGAGTTAGTTAGCTAATAATAAGCCTGGCCCAGCAGTTTCTATAATATTAAGCCTCCTAGTCAATTATTTGGGAAGCAGCTGCCAGGAGTTTAACATTTTCTGGAGGAACAGAAACTTCAGACTACACTTATATTTTGGAGTAATTTCACTGATTGCTTCCCCATCTGCCACAGTGGGAAGTTGTTTCTGTCTTACTATATCTCCAGAGCCTAGAGAGTTTGACAAGTGACAGTTATTAAATAAGCATTTGAACAACAAATGTTGAGCTAGTGGAATTGGCCAAGAAGAGCTTCCTTAATTCCACTTTGAGATCCTTCTCCCCTCCCAAAAGAAAAGGGCACATTGTATTGGGATCACAATTGACCATCACTTTTTTCATTCTGACTTTATTGCTGTATTGCTGTCTTAAGCATTCTTGTCCCCTACTAGAACCACTTAAAAAAAAAAAAAGATTTGTTTTATTTTTATGTGCATTATTGTTTTTCCTGCATGTATATCTGTGGGAGAGTGCCAGATCTTCTACAGTTGGAATTATAGACAGTTGTGATTTACCATGTGTGTGCTTGAAATTGAACCTCAGACCTCTGGAAGATCAGCCAGTAGTCTTAACTGCTAATCAATCTCCCCAGCTCCTGAGGATAATTTTTATAAGCACAACTATATATCTTTCTTTGGTCAGATACAAGCCAGACATTACCAGTTCCCATTCTATGACTGTAGCTAAATGGCAAGCCACACTGAAGATAAGTAGAAATAAAAAGGATCATGGTGCTACATTACAAAAACAGCACAGTGTATTTTAAATGACATGATATTTAAGTGTGTCAGGCACAGTTCTGACTGGGTCTGGAATCAGACCACATGTCAGTCCTCAGGTGGTACTACACAGTGCATGGTTGGGGCCTCGCTGACTTAGGACTGCCTTGTAACCCATTATACAGACATTTTACTACATTTCTGCATTGAACAAAGGCACTAAATTGAGAAGAACCATCAGACGTCTTGGGGAGGTACAAACAACAGCAACAGAGTCTGACTGGCCCACTGCAGAAGTCCTCCCCAGTTGCCTTTAACTCCTGGTCCTCTTTCCTCCACCTCCTAAGTGCTAGGCTCACTGTCCTGTACTTCCACACCAAGCTGGAGTTCTTAGAAGACTGGGAACAGATTTTGGCACTGAGTCTAAATGAGCAAGCAGGGCAGCAGTGGTGCAAACCTTTATTCTTAGCACTAGGTAGCAAAGGTAGGCAGATGTCTATAAATCTGAGACCATTGTTGTCTACAGAGTGAGTTCTAGGACAGGCAAGGTTACACAGAGAAACCCTGTCTCAAAAAAACAGAAAGAAAAAAATGAGTCTAAATAATACAATATAATACACTGTTAATTTCCATTCTGCCCATTGCTTAATTCTTCCAACTTCATACAAAATTCAAACTTGCTAGGTTGGGAGCCAGAAAGCACCAAGGAGTCTGAACCAATCATAAGAAGGACCTGAAATCAGAAATCAAACCTGTCCATGAACAGCTTGATGTGAAGAGTGAGAAAAGCCCTGAACCATCCTCTAGAGAACCACACATTTGTCAGGCTCTCCCTTCTGTGCCAGGTCAAGAGTTACTTCAGTTACCAACAGCATGGTTTCTGCTCTCTATGGAACCTCCTCAACCCTTCGGCGCAAGAAGTTCACAAACCCACTTAGGATTAAAGACTCTCAAAGTCTACTGGAAACCCAAAGGCAGCTGATGCTTTTTTGTGAATAAATAATGTCATCTGCAAGGCATCTAAAAAGTGCGCTTTCTCCTCCAGCAAAGAGCAGTGTGCTAAGTTGTGGACTAGAGGCAACAGGGACTCCTTGCTGCTTTAAGTCTAGAGAGACAGTACTTGTGAATCAAAAGCTGTTTGGAGGGCAATAAGCTATCTTTTCTCAAAGCAGATGTATAATACAAGTGTTAAGATGAGCCTGACAGGCACAGCCTAGCACCCAAATGTTCTATCCCTGATCAAGTGCTCAGCGCTAGAGCTTCCCAGTTTTAAAGGCTTAGAGGATTTTCTGCTTTCCTGCAGTGAAAACACTGTTAGAATGGTGATTTGTTTGCATTCCTATGAAATTTTGTCTTGGCAGAGTCCTGTGTAGCTAGGTAACCATGCTCCCTCTTAATTCATCTTCATTAGATTACACATAACCTAGTGGATGGTATGGAGAGGTCTGCAAATTTGCAGACAGGGAGCAGCTTACCCTGGAAATGAATAGGTCTAACTGGAGTTCTGGAAGCTGGCTGTGTAAATGAAAATGTGGTCTCCAAAGCCAGCAGTCTTTGGCCTGCTGACACAGCTGCACACAGTACCCATTTGCTGGACTCCAAAGGATATCTAGTTACGATGAAGAAACCATAACAAAGACAGGAAACAGATCAGCAGACTCTGGATATAACACCCTCCCTGGGGAACTGGCTGATTCCTGGGCTGCAGATGTTTGTAACCCTGACTTGAAGGCTGTCCCTGTCACATGCTGGGGTAGATAAAGTCAAGTACAGGATCTAAGCAAGGCAAAGTTATTTAGAATATGGATCTCAATTGTGTTAGACCTCTCCCTAAGAAAAGGGATGGAAAGGGCAGGAGAGATGGCTCAGTGGTTAAGAGCATTTGCTGTACTTGCAAGAGAACCAGGTTCATTCCCGAGCACCCTTACTAGATGGCTCACAACCATCTCTAATTCCAGCTCCAAAGAATCAAGGAAGTGATACCTTCTTCTGGCCTCCATGGTCTCTGTGCACATACATGTTTGTACACACACACACACACACACACACATATATATAGAGAGAGAGAATGAGAATGTTGGGAGAAAATGCAAATAACTCTTTTTAAATAAAAAAGTTTCCTATCTCATAAGGAAAGGGCTAGAAACATGTCCACCAAGACCATTCTTGCTCACTTAAAATGAGGTATGAATGGCATCTCCTAGACTTTCCATTAAAGAGCTGCTCAGCCAGCTCCCACTTCATGATACCCTCAGTATTTTCTATGTAAAACAGCACCACGCCTTCCCGATTGAGCATTGCTGAAAATCATTGCCAGCAAAAACTGCATTCTTACTGTTTCAATGAAGGAATAGCATATCTTGTTGACAGGACATGAATCTTTTTTGTTTAGTTACAGTAAGTTCACAAATTTGGAAATTTATATTTTTTAATTCTTCTCACTGAGTCACATAAATATGTCTAGTTCAACATAAAGTTGTGGTTTGCCAGAGGCATGGTCTTTTCTTTGTAGCAGAGGGACAGGAGAGTGCTGCCAGAGAAAAATTTAGAGAAATGGAAGGCTCAAACCCAAATGTTGGAAAGAGAAACCCATTATCCTTGTTGGTGATCTGTTTTTTTTTTTTTTTTCTATATGCGGTAATTTTGCTGTTTTGAGTTTCTGTATCAACTGACTCACTTTAGTTTAAGAATGTTCTAGGGAGAATCCTACCAAAAACTAACTTTTGTCACCAATTTTCCAGTTTACCGTTGAACGGTTCAATGAGGATGCTCTGTGTCTCCTGTTAATCAAACCATGTTCTTGTCTGTTGCTACTGAAGTAAGCCTCCTGTTTGAACGGACACAAGCTTCTGGCAATTGTGAGGAATTCTTTCTTCACTGAGCTTGGGTGGGATAAGGAGATGGGGGCGTGGCTTTCAGAATTACCCCATTTTAAGTATACACAATGACCTCTTGGAACTCTCCAGGGGAACTTTTCTGCTCCTCCTTTAAAATGAGTAAATGATATACAATGACTGGTTACCTTGCCAAATTTTTAAGAACCCATCTAGAGAAAGAAGAAAAAGACTGATCTTTAAACTGGGCTTCCAGCACATCCACGCAGCACCAGTGAGACAGGAAGAATGCTTTGGACAAGGAAGGTCATTTATAAGCATGTGGAGTCTACTCTACTGTCACTCATGAATAAAACCTTAGCAGTCTCATTTCTATTTTTGTTTTCTTCTGTTGTGGTCACTTGGAATAGGCCACAAGAGAGATGCAGATTATTTACTTATTATATGCCTTGGGTTTCATGGGCTCCATTTCACTTTGAGAGTTCCCAGCCAAGAAGTTGTCTTCCTAACTGAACAAATTTCAGAAATGTATCTTGTCATAAGGTCTTGAGTCAAGGTAAGTTTTTCACCTAGAATGTTGTCAAAGAACAACAAAGAGTGAAATGTGTCTGCTTTGTTTTGAATCAAAGAAGAATTAGTGGAAGCCTCATGTCAAGATATTTAGGATTAAAGACACCAGCACATAACTTGAATACTAAAATAGATGCTGGTACCATGATTTTTCACAACCCAAATATGGACCCTCAATAAGAAACACAATAAGCCACCCAGGGCCAGAGCTGTCTATAATCAAGTAGTATTCACATGGCTGATGAATGGTGCAATTAACATGCACCTGCAATCTCCTCAATATGCTCCCATATATGCTCCCTGTTTTCTTCTGGGTCCTATGTCACCTCTTGGATTATGCCACAGAAAAGAGATGGTGCCACAGACAGCTCTCACAGTAAGAGATACACAGGATATTGGAAGGAAAGAACGCATGAAGAACTGAATTCAATCATCACAGGACCTTGCTTTGCCATCTTGCTAGGCGTATTTCTATTTGATGAAACTTCTTATTCTGCTTGACAGGTATGCTAGTTAGTTCATGTCAACCTGACAAAAGCTAGAGGCATTTTGGAAGAGGGAGTCTCAATTGAGAAAACGATGCCATAGACTGGCTTACAGGCAAGCCTGTGGTGTATTTTCTTGATTGACAACTGAGGTGGGAAGACCCAGTTCACTGTGGTAGTGCCACCCCAGGCTGAAAGAAGGTTAAGCAGGTCATGAGGAGCAAGCCAGTAAGCAGCATCCCTCCACAGCTTCAGCATCAGTTCCTGCTTCCAGGACCCTGTCAAAGTTCCTGTCCTAGCCTCCTTCGATGAGGACTATGATAGAGGGTAAGCCAGAATAAATAATTTTCTATCTAAATTGTTTAGTGTCTGAAGTGTTTATCACAGCAATAAGAACCCTGACTAGGACAGCAGGTGGAGAGTGGGCTGAATGAAGAACCTGGGAGACCACCAAGGCCTAAAACTAACTAGCATTCTATTTTTATTTTTAAAGGTTATGTTCCTCCCCCCAAGAAATTTATTTTTGTGTCTTATGTGTGTGCATAGGCGTTATGTCTGTATGCCAGAAGAGGGCATCAGATCCCATTATAGGCAGTTGTGCGCTGCCATATTAAGTGCTAGCCTTAACTGCTGAGTCATCTCTTCAGTACCCCTAGTATTCCTTTGATTCTCACTAAGGAATCAAACACATTTCTGATCTCTTCAGTAAATAATTAAAAAAAGAAAAGAAAAGAAAAGAAAAACGTGGACAATTATCTTGAGCTTGACCAAAGATATTTTTTTTTTTTAAAGATTTATTTATTTATTATGCATACAGTTTTACAGAAGAGGGCACCAGACCTCATCATAGATGGTTGTGAGCCACCATGTGGTTTTGCTGGGAATTGAACTCAGGTCCTCTGGAAGAACAGTCAGTGCTCTTAACCTCTGAGCCATCTCTCCAGCCCCGACCAAAGATATTTTATATTAACTAATTTATTGTTGTTGTTTGCAGACTCTCCAAATAAAAGTGTTGTGGCTTGAGAGATGGCTCAGTAGCAAAAAGCACTTGCTACTCTTGTTGGGTGACTCACAACTGTGTTTAACTCTTAACTCAAAGACTCCAATGCCCTTTGTTTTTGGCTTCTATGGGTACATACATTCACACACACAAAACAAAAACAACTTTCATTGTAGCTCTGTTTTAGTTACCTTACATCATCTCTGTATTGTAACAAAATAACAAGTTAAACCCAGCCCAGAACTTTTGGGCTAAAAAGAATAGGTTACACAATTTAAAAACAAAGTATTGCTAAGCAACCCTTCTACAAATGTGTCTTTTATATAGTAATAGATGTTGATTAAAAAAAAAAAAGAAACAAAAGCATTGTGCCCACTCTGATATATTTTGGAATTTCCTCAGGAGTGTAAAGACACAGTTATTAAACAACGCAAAAAAAAAAAAAAAAATTCACTCTAACATAGCTACTAAAGAGAAATGAAAATATGGAACTCACACAAAAACATATCTGCAAGTTATCTGCATTATTCATAATGGGCACGAGGAACAACAACCCACAATTCTCTCAGGTGATAATAAATGAAATGTGGTCTATCCACACAGTAGAATATTCCTTAGTAATAAAAGAAGAATGAAGTTCTCATACATACTACAGAAGAATGGACCTTAAAGATAAAGAAATAGAAAAAATAGGCCTACAAAGGCAACAAATTATACAATTGTATTTTTATGAAATGCCCAGGCAGGCAAATTTACTAAGTCAGAAATTAGTTAATTGGTTCCCAAATTGGAGGAAGGGTGCTGGAAAAAAATAATCTGAATTGCTTATGGCAGTGACTGTATAAATCCTAATATTCTGGAAGGGACTGAATGCAAGGTATCTAAATTTCTCTGTAAAATTTATAAAATAACAAAGAGTTGCATTGTCTTCTGAGGCCCCCACATACTTTCTATGGTCAAGCTTATGGTACCATAAGGTTGGCTATGTGACAGATGACTGTTTGGATCTTGAAGTCTGCATGCTCTTTAATTTCAGAAGGCAGAGCAAAGCACAACTCCCTCTCAGTTTCTCTTTTTCCACACTGACTACCTCAAATAAAGCCCCCTCTCAAGCAACAATCGAAAACCAAATCTCGGGGCTGGAGAGATGGCTCAGTGGTTAAGAGCACCCTCTGCTCTTCCAGAGAACCAGGGTTCGATTCCCAGCACCCACATGGCAGCTCACAACTGTCTGTAGTTTCAGTTCCAGGCAAATAATTAAGTAAATAAATAAAAAGTTTAAAAAAAAAAAAAAGAAAACCTAATCTCCTGGGGGAAAGAGGAGAGGGTCCAAGGCCTGCAGAAGCAGGCTCAAAACTAAAACACTCCCTTGCTCCTGCGTCCCCTTGGACAACAAAGCTTCCTTCACCATATCTTCTTCCTCAGGTTTGGATACCAAAATGAGTCTCCAACTTAAAGCAGTCTTCAGTGTCAGCTCTTCCACAGAGTAATTTATCTCAGTACATTAGTTGAAAGTGGGTGCTTGAGATGTCACTCCGTGGTACAATACTTGGTTCAGTATTTGTGAGGTCTCCCAGCATCGTCAAAAAGAAAATGAAAAATATTTATTACATGTACCCAACTGCAAATTACTACATTTAAGATACATATCAAACAAACAAAAGATGTAGATTAAAATCAAGAAATTAACCACATACGGTTAATCACCTCAGTGAAGTAAAGGGTAGATGCTGTCTACTATTGTGTGTCATCAACAGGTAGCACGTGGCTCACATTGCAGGAAAGGAACCTAGAGTCTTGAAGGACATTAGTGACAAAGACATTGTGGAGTCACAGACCCTGCAGGTGGGATCTTTCATCTCTCTAACTTCATCCCTGCTGTCACACATGAGGGATGCAGCTACAGGACCCTCTCCCCAGCTCCTGTCTCCACTTTCTTCTGGTCAGCAGAGTCACCCCACAACTTCTGTTCTAAACTTCTATTGCACAGAGATCATTTCATAGATCAGTCATCTTAATTGGATATAATGGAATCAAATCCTTCTGTCCATTTCCCCAGTCCCTATACTGGCCCCCTATCTGGGGGTCTTCAGCTCTATCCCTGAATGCTGCCCAAGCTAAATCCTGCATCTTTGGGATTAAGCAGCAGCTGGCTTACTGTGGCCCTTCTTTTTTCTTTTATGATTTCCTTTTGTCTGAATTCATCTACATTTCAGACTTCCACCAACAAACTAAACTGTTTCATATGAGTAGCCTGGGTTTTCTGAACTTGGTCAGCATATTTTTTAGAATAAATTTACTACTCTAAACTGCATAGCACCTAGTACAGAGTAGGTGTCTAATGAGAGCAATGTTGCATGTTATCAAATGATGTTGGCCAGGAGATGGTTGTGCAAATTTCCCTTCCATATATAAAACCCAGTCTATTCCTCATGAAGATAGGTTGGTTGCCTGTCCATAGTTATGAGGACTGGGCTCCATGACACCCTGCAGATGCTAAAGTCTATAGATACTCAAGCCATTCATTCAAATGTGTTTACATTATAACCTAGGCACCTACTTCCCACACTATGAATCATCTCTAGGATCATTTGTGATATCTGATAGCATTTATCACTTCTATGGTTTTTAGAAAGACCCACCTAGATAAGAACAGATCAGATGTTATTTCTTTCTAATATTTTTCTATCTATACTGGTTCAGCTGAGATGTAGAACTCACAGATATGAAGCCTAGCGTACTTAACACCTGGCTACTAATGTCATTCACATGGTTTTATTCTGTTTCTACCTCTAGCCTATTAGGAACTTCCAAGAGTTGATGTCTCCTCCCTAAAACAGTCCCCCTCTCTCTTGCTTTCTCCTTACCTCTGTGGTTAACAAAGAACATATCAGAGAACAAAGTCACCCACAGCCAAGCCATGAAGGTCACAGAGTGGTGACCCACACCCTCCTTTAATCCTATCCCTCAGGAGACAGTGATCTGGATCTCTGTGAGTTCCAGGCCTAACAGCCAGGCTGTGGTAGCAGCCACCTTTAATCCTAGAATTGAGAAAGTTGATCCAGAAATTTAAACAGTTGGGTGGGGAAAAAATATAAGAATGAGAAGGCAAAACTTTCCCCACTTTGCCTGCCCATCCAGTCTGTGGACTCGTGGAGATAGGACCTACTCCATTTGGCCTGAGGAGTTGGCTGGGTGAGAACTGGCTGTGGTTTGTTCCCTGTCTTTTTGATATTTCAGTTTCCCCCAATATCTGACTCCAGATTTTACTATAATACCAAACAGAATTTGTGCAATATACCACTTCACTTCAGAATCTAAGTCCTTACTAATGTTTCCACTAGTCTTCAAACTGTAGTAGAGTTGTTGACCCTGCTGCTACCAAAGTTGCTGGTGTAGCTCAGCAGTAGAGTGTACCTGGTGTGCCCAAATTCCTCATTGCTTCAGGTCCCCTAAAAGCCATTAATTTTTAATTAAAAAAATAAATACTAATTTCTATGTGTTTTAAGCCAAAGAGCCTTTGATCTCTCTAAAGAGGCCGACCTCACCCAGAGTTCCCAAGGATCTACTGAGCAGTTCTTATTTCCTTTGTCTCTTGTCATTCTAGAAACTCTCTGCCCCTCTGTCCACTTTCCCAGGAGTTTTTGTCTTTTCCTTTTGCAGATCTAACTCTAATGCTTTGTACTTTTCCTGGAGTCAGTATGCTGTGCTTCTCTGTTTGATTACCAGTCTCAGAGTCCATCTGCCCAGATGTCAAACATATTTTCAGCCCCACACAAATGCTTTGAGAAAGAGGCCCAGCAGATCATGAGCTTTGTTAAGCCTTAAGGAAATTTTTGTTTTGTTTTGTTTTGTTTTTTAAGACTAAAAGACTCTGAGTTCTAGGGCTCAAGACAAGGTTTCTCTGTGTTACAGCTCTAGCTGGTCTTGAGCTCACTGACATCTGCCTGCCTCGGCCTCCCCAGTGCTGGGATTAAAGTCCTAGGCCATCACCATGTGGCTACCTTAAGGAATTTTTTAAGTGGAGCATATGGGCACCTGCTGGTAATCCCTAGTTAGAGAAATCCTGCTTGAAAACAAACAAAAATCCTTAAGAAAGCAACTTAAAGATCACTGGAGATGGGGCTCAGTTGGTGAGTGCTTGCCATAGGGACAAAGCTCTGGGTTCTATTCACAAGACTACATAATCAAGGCACAGTGCTCATGAGATAAAAATACAAACTTATACAAGATGAAGAACTCGGTTTTCTGCAAGCTTTAGGGTTTCTTCTCCTCCTCCTCCTGCTCTCTTTCCTCTCCTAGCCAATAAAGAACATAAATGAAATCCTTTTTTATGACCAGGCATTGAGCTAAGTCCTTCACTGGCACTAATTAATCCTCACAATGCCCTTGCTACTTGAACCTGCTACCTCTCACTCCATAGCAAGAACACTAAGACTTACTGGTATTAATTTACTTCCTTGAAGTCCCTAAGGCCTTCTGAAATCCTTATTTGTGAGCTTCAGTGTTTACAGAGGTACCCTTTGGTCTATCTCAGGTTGGCAAGATGGTTCAGTAGGTAAAGGTGCTTGCTGCCAAGTTTGATAGTCTGAGTTCAATTCCCAGGACCCACTTGATGGAAGAGCCAAATCATCCCCCATATGTACGTGGTCCTTTTACCTTTACACATGCTCCATGGCTTATCTCCCCCACAATGCACACAATAAATATATAAATGTAGTAATTTTTTTTTAGGTTTAACAAATAGCAAGGGTCTCTGAACTAAGTTCTTTTCCTACCCAACTTGTGACTTGCTCTATGAACACATGTGCTGTGGATCCACATGGCAACAATTCAGTGACAGCTGTGGCTGTAGTGTGCACAGGAATAGGGAGACCTTTCAACCTTCTTTCATAGACTTACACCAAACAGAGTCTCATACCTCACCCCAGCCTTGTCCAGCAGGCAGAGGACAAGGTCTCCATGTTCTCCTCCCCTGTACAGATGCAGCCTCTGTACATCTGTGAGAGAGAGGTGATTTATCTGTCATGTGATGCCCCTTATTGTACTTTCTGGAGTCTGTGGGAAAGAGAGGAGTAATTTGTAGAGTGGCTGATATTTTTCTTTAATACAAATGCACCACATTTTCAAACATCATTTTGTTAAATCTGAAATTCCTAGAGGCAGAATACCACATCTCCCTTCTTTCATGTGTCTGGTGCCTGACACATCATGGATGGTTAATAAACATCATCGTTTCCACACTAAGAATGCATTCACAAAGAAAGCAGCTGCCCCCTGGAGTCTTCCTGCTTTCATGTTTTAGTAAGTGCAGATGTTTCCCTAGAAAAGAGCCCTTTGAAGGCCAGTCCTGCCTGCCTGTCCCTTCCCCATGCCCACAAATGTCAGTTCCTTCTTTCCTGAGCCAATGGTCCCAGCCCTCTCTTACTTTTACTCTGTCCCAAACTTCAATTGTATAATGTGTATGTGAGCCTCTGACTCCTGTTCTTATCACTTCCAACTTTGATGACCCATTATTCTGGCTATTTTCCTTGTTTCATTTTTTGAGACTCACTATGTAGCTAAGCTAACCTGAAACTCAAAATTCTCTTAGGTGCTGGGATTATAGGCATGGGGCACCAAACTCAGCTGAAGATGTACTTTAAAGCAAAAACCTTTTATCCCTGTGGTGCGTGCATTTTTCTTTTTTAATGTGCATTGGTATGAGGATGTCGGATCCCCTGAAATTAGAGTTAAGTTGTGAGCTGCAGGTGGGCACTGGGAACTGAACCTAGGTCCTCTGGAAGAGCAGTTAGTGTTCTCAACTGCTGAACTATCTCTCCAGCCCCTGGAGCATGCCTTTAATGTCAGCACTGGAGAGATAGAGGCAGGCAGAGCACTGTGGGTGAAAGGCTAACATGGCCTATATGGAAAGTTCCAACCTGGTCGTTTCATTTACTGAGACCTTGTTTCTAAAAGAAAGAAATATTTTTGTTTCTGTGAGGATTTTCCTTTTTTAAAATAACTTTTATTTGCTGAGAAATAGAGGCAAGGGGAATTCTATTTATTTGTTTATTTATTTACTTATGTGAGTGTTCTGCTTGCATGTATGTTTGTGTACTACATGCTACCTGGTGCCCTTAGAAGTCAAAAGAAGACACTGTATTCATGAAACTAGAATCATAGACAGTTGTGAACCACCATTTAGGTGCTGGGAATTGAAACTGGATCCTTGAGAAGAGCAGCCAGAGCCCTAACCACTGAGAAATCTCTCCATTTAGACAGGGAATTCTAAATGTTGGACAATTAAAGAGCTAGAAGTTTGTTTTCTGCATCTTTGCACCTGGCGCCACAGCAATGGAAAATATTCAGTTAACACATACCAGAATTTTAAGTGCTTATGCTTCCCCTCAATTATCTGCATAAACAATTTAACAAAATAACTTGTTTGTTAAACACAAGTATAATAATCATTCCATCTAATAATCTTTATCAAATGGGGAAAGTACTAAATGAGAGGTATTGGCAGCTAGAAAGACAGCCCTGTAAAATGCATGCCACAAAAACATGAGGCCCTGAGTTCTAGGCACAACAACAGGTGTGTGGAGTCCCACTCTTAGACAGACAGACAGACAGATCCCTGGGCCTCCCTGGCCAGCAAGCTTGATCCACTCTAAATCCTAGGTCAAGAAAAGACTCTGTCTGAAAAATAAAGGGGGGCTGGGGCTGGAGAGATGGCTCAGTGGTTCAGGACACATACTGCTCTTACAGAAGATAGGAATTCAGTTTCTAGAAGCTGAATTCGGCAGCTCACACTTGCTTGTAACTCAAACTCCAGGAGCATCAGATGTCTCTGGCCTTCACTGGCTCCTACATGCATATGCATACATACATGTATATACATGTATATCAGTACTCAGACACATATACATAATTAAATATATCTTAAAAATTAAAAGATGGTGGTTATCTTATGGCCAAGCACAAGCATACACTTATGAACACACACAGTCCTCCACTCAGACATGTGTAACTATATAGTTATAAATATTTATAAGTATGTATACACATACCCACACACACAAAGATAAAACAACTAAGTAAAAGATAGTAAAAGCACAAAATAAGATACACACATTTTTAATAATGAGGAAGAATATGTCTATTCCTCACTTTCATTGCTGTAGTTTTGAGCTTAGGTAGAAGATTGAAAATGTAAAACAACAGCAATAAACAGCTGGGGTGAAATTCAGAGGCAGAGTACATATGTACTAATGTGCACAAGGCCCTGGGTACTATCTCTCAGACCCAAAGAAATAAGTCAGTAAAAATCAAAACAGCAGGCTCCAATGCAGTCAATTTCTGCTAGAACTTTTACAGATTTCAGAATTGTCTTCCACGTTCTTCAGCACATGAAAGAAATGATCTTTCAATCAAAAGCAATGAAAATATTCACACTCATGAAAAATAACTATTAAAGTAAATAGGAGAAGCTTGTATCAACTAGGGCCAAGTGTCAGTTTTCAAAACTATAAAAAATAAAAATAAAGCATCAGAAGGGGCAGAAAGTGACGACTCAGAAGAACAATTTCACAATATTTCATATGGTAAGAGTTGTATCCTCTGACACTTAGGACGTTTTCTTAGTTCCTCTTCTGAAAAAAAAAATGTTCCTTAAAAAATCTGCCTTAAACAACAGATACTATTAAGTTCCTGAAAACAGAATAATACTCATTCAGTGTTCTGCTCCTTCATTGCTGTTCTGGTGGAAGTTCCACCACAACGCCTAGCACCCTGGCATCCATACACCCAAAGACTCTGGAATGCTCTGGTGTAAGCCCCACCTCTCTCTGCCCAGACCCTGCCCCACAGAGAGTCCTGTCAAACACGGCTCCCCACCCACAGTGAGGTTAGAGACCATTCCCATAGGATATTTAAACTGCACCCCGGAAAACAAACACATGATTTTTGGATCTTCTTTTCCCACCTCCCGTCTGGGGGGGATGGAAAAAATCATCTGGCAATGCAGTGCCTATTAAGCCTGAGTTCTTTCGGAGTTGGTCTGATGTGAATTATTGTATTGGCAGACAGAGAGGCTTATCAAGGTGCAAACACCCTGTCCATTACTTGGTCCTTGTTTTTAAGGTTTGTCTTCTTACATACAACGTTTTTCTTTTGAGAATTTGATACCTTCTAGCATCATTTCTAGAAAAATTACAATTTTCCGGTCAGGTCAATTTGTAATTATTTCATGAAAAAAATTAAATTTTAAGTTTTAATTTAAAGCATATAAAACCTGATCATTTCTTTTGCTGAGTATGGTGGTCCTGTGACTCCAGCACTAAGGGTATACAGGTAGGAGAATCATGAGTTCAAGGCTATCTTCAGCTACCTACAATGTCTAAAGCTATCCTGAACTCCATGAAACCCTGTCTCAAAAACAAAGATAATTTTACAAGTAGAAAAGAAATATAAAATACCTGCTTAGAATGAAACTGTTCTGTCTGTAAAAATTACTATATAGTGTGGTATTAAGTTATAAATATGATGATTATATTACACATCACAGTTATAACTAACAGTGGCCAGAAGACTTTAATCCCTCACCCTGAATTCTACCCCACACAGATTAGCTCAAACTAAGCACACCTTTTGCCTATCTGTAATTCAAGATGATGAGACAGCTAAGGGGAAGCATATTCAGGCCTTTCCAAGACAGCTTCTCTGCCCGCAACAGATGACACAGAAAACAATGAATTTCTCACTCATTAAAACTGCTCCAGTGACCTTGTGACCATCTCCATAGGTCTTTCTAAGACAAAACACTGCTCACTGCTGTAACTGTCACCATTGACGCTGTGGTACAACAGAGAGGCTAACTAACTCATTCAAGGCTATCCTGGTGCTTCCTGGTAGGCTAGAAACTGCAGTCAGTCAGGCTATATCCTGTGTTGAGTCTTAGACAGCTGTTCTCCAAGGCTCCAAGGAAGCTGCTCAGATCTGTTAGCACATCCCCTTCCTGCAAAAGTGTTGAAGTGATGACTGAGAACAAGAGAGCAATTTCACAGTATTCCATGTCTCCATGAAGTGTTTAAACAAAATAAAGTAAGAGACTGCTATCAAACATTTTTAATACTTGGTGAACAAACCACAGCCATAACGCAGGGCAGTGGATGCTGTGTTAGGATAGTGAAGTTTTGATGGAAGGAAGAAATAGTTAGAGCAGTAGGCAGGCAGAAGTGTCCAGAGCAGTGACAGGTTTATGGACAGCCACAGTTTAGTACAGACCTACAATATGCATCATGGGTAGGCTTTCTCACAGGCATACTAGCCACATAAGGTCCTTGAGTTAGCCCCATTTTACAAAAGAGCAAGATAAGGCTGAGTGAGAGCAGATGATGACTTGCTGGTCAGAAGCAAAGCCAGCAGCTGGAGAAGGGTGTTCTGCTTTAAAGCCTGGCTTCCTAACCCCAAGGACATCAGGGAAAAATGACAGAGAAAGAAAGTCATTCTGGTACATAATTTCACTGAAGGCTATATAGTCCACCCTCAAATCCTCAGCCCAGGACAGACCCTCTTTCCTCGGAAAATATCCAAATACTTTAAGGAAAGTTGCAGAGTTTTGTTTTAATTTGCTTAGTTACTACTTACAGAATAACTCTTTCCCACCCCACCCCCCCAACCAAACACGGCAAACAACCTAATATCTTCATGATCTCTCAGTAGAAAAACAGCTGAGAAGATGTTTTACCTTTATTTTTTTCCAAAAATGAAAACTATGTTCAACTTCAACTTAATTGTTGGAAAAACAAGTAATTATTCCTCCTCCTCTCTCTCCCTTCCCTGGGATTTATCAGTGAACAACAAACAGTAGTGAGGGCTGTGAGGCTGAAAATGGTTGGAAATCTCAGGGCCCACTACTCTATATACAATGACACTATAATATATAAGGCCAGGTGTAAAGGGTAGCTGAGTCCACATGCATATACCATTATCACTCACCCCCAGAACGTTTAAGTGCTCTATGAATGGACATGTCTGAGTATTTCTCAGTCCGGATGTAACTGGAAGGAACATGGGATTCTGAAGTCAAATCCTTCGGGGATCCTTTGTGCTAGAAATTGAAGGGACTCCCTCATGCTAAGGGCACATACTCTACCACTGAGCTACAATCTGAACCCCTCAAAATTTAACATAAATGTTGGCTGTCACACTTAACCCATAAGTTTTAGTTCCTCCTTTATAAATCCTAAACTTCTCTTGAAGGATATTGGGGAGAAATAAGGGAATGAAAAGAGTTGAAATTGTCTAGCATATAAAAGATATTCAAAAGAGGCTATAAACATCCTGTTCTTTCGTATGAAGTTGTGTTTTGTAAAAGAGAGAGAGAGATACAGAGAAAGAGAAAGAGTAAGAAAAAAAAAGAATCTATGCCTAATTACATGGAAATGAATAGGGCAGCATTTACTTGTAAAAGAAAAGGCTAAACAAGGAGGGATATAGCCTGACCAATGAATCCTCTGCAAGGAGTTGGAAGTACTGGGGTACATCCTGTTGGTAAATGAAGCTGTGAATACCATTCATGGTACACAATTATGAAATCTCCCCAAATTATCTGAAAAAAAAAAAAGGTTAACAGTCAAGAATATCTTCCCTTCTCCCCCCCCCCCCCCCCCCCCTGCCCCCCCCCCCCGACTGCCCGAGGGGAAGGGGCTAGATAAGCACTTCTACTTGGCATCACTTCTCCACATTCCATCTGACACCACATTCTTACAAAATCAGAAACACGATCAATAACTCCCTCCCACTAAGTGTTGCCAAAGGCTTTGTACATTTCAAAGCAACCCTTCAAAGGGCACCAAGTCAAACCTTGTTTCCTTGCCCTTCGGCTTATCTCCTAGGGCTAGCCTTTCTTCTCATGTTACCCCTTTCTACTCAGAGATGTTTGGGAAAGGTGCAGCTACAAGGACAACCTCATGCTGGGCTCATTTAGATGTTCCCCACAGGAAACAAGGATTCCTGGATTCCTGGCATTCCCATCACTGCCCAGCTAAACACTTCTGGTGTCAGTCTTCCCAAGGAATGGAGTGGGGGGTAGGGTAAAGGAACCACAGGACATAAAATGCCCTCTACAAATTCAAAAATAAATCCAAGCTTCTAGGAAGAATCCCAGATAAGGAGAGTCAGCCCAAGAAGCCCAAAGTGGAGGAGACATGCAAGTGTTCATTCTGAGAACTTTACAAAGGCAGTTGAGTGTCCTCTTGACAAAATCTAGAGGAGCTCTTTGCACTAGACTGGCAATGTGGCTGCTGACAGGGTCTAGTATAAGAGAGGCCTTAGAGTCAATCCCCAGGAACCTCCCCCTACCCCACCCAAACACAGTTTTTGCAGCTGTGTAACCAAGAATATATTTGTGGTGATCTTCCAGAGGTCTAAGTGGTCCTCTATGTTTTTATTTACTTATTTTTAAAGAGTTACTTATTTTTATTTTATGTAACAGTGTTTTTGCCTGTGTGCATGTTTGTGCACCATATGCATGTACAGAAAGGCTAGAAGGAAGTGTTAGATCCCTGGCTGAGAGCCACTATATGGGTACTGGGATCCAAGCCTTAGCCCTCTGCAAGAGAAAAAAGTAATCTTAACTGCTGAGCCATGTTTCCCGCCCCTGCTCTATACTTTTTCAGTTTCTGAAGCCAGACATGGTGGACACCTCCAATTCCAGCACTGTGGAGGCTGGGAAAAGAGAATCATAAGTTTGAGGCCCATAGCAAGACTCTATTCCAAAATAAAGAGATGAAACAACCAAGACATTTTATTTCTGTAAACCTTTTAGCTAAAAGCAGCACAAACTTGAAGTTTATCCCTTTGGAGGATGGCCTCAAAGGAGAGCATGTAGCCCTGAAGTAGCCATGAAGAGGAAGGTGAAGAGGGTATTCAGATCAAGGCTTGGCTTTGTTCAGCACCCACTTCTCAGGCAGCTTCAGCTGCTATTTGCTGTGTGGGCTCAACTGTTAGAGGGTTCATGCTGAGGAGTGTGGTGGGTGGCACACATCTGTAGTCATGCCTACACCAGAAGACTGAGGCAGAGAGGTCCCTTGAACCCAAGAGTTCAAAAGTTAGCCTGGATAATATAGCAAGAACCTCAGCTCTTAAAATAAAATTTAAAAAATTAGTAATAATAACAGTTCATTCTATAATTATTTTTCTTCTTAAAATTTTTGCTTGTTTGTTTTTGGGACAGTTTCACTGTGTAGCCTTGACTTTTCTGGAACTAGCTCTCTGTAGACCAAGATGGTCTTCTAAGCGTACCACCACCTGACTCATAATTGTTTATCAGAGAAAGGAAAGGCCAGGCTTACTTTGAAACTATAACTGTAAAAGACCCATGAAGTTGTGGATAAGCAAAATGATTCAAGGACATCCTTCATGCAATTTTCAATTGTATCCATCTTTTAGACTATAACCCTGTAATCTCTAAGTGATTTTCATTGGTTCCTTTGGACCATCTCTGTTTTTACCAAACCCTCAAGTTTTCAATAGCAATCTATCTTTTGTTTTATTTTTGCTACTATTTCAGTTTGTGATTTTCCAGATTTTTTTATAGTCATTAATAGCATTCCCCCAACACCCCTCCCCCCTCTGCCCTGCAAAAAGCAATTTTGTCCAAGTTTAGTTTATCAAACACAAACAGCAACTGTATCCAGCTGTCCACAGCTACTCACTATAAACTTTAAATCTGCCCTTGTACATCATAGGCTGAACCATGTGGCTCTTGAGCCGTGCCATTCCAATGTGACATCTATTACCAAACTAGGCCACCATCCAAAACCACAATGAACCTACTCAAGCAGTCAATGAGACTACTTTGATCTACAGATCTCCCAGCACAGACAAGTGCCAAATGGGTTGGGGTTGGGGGGACGACGATGACACATCTATGACACCCAGGGTGACACTAAGTGGAATAATAAGGGATTCTAGAGTCATGAGAGATTTGCTTTGTTTCTGTGATTCCTATTTGATGGTGCTTAGAAATTGACAAGTGATACTTAGGCAAGTTCTCTACCACTAAACTATATCCTGGCCTTTTCACATATAACTTCTTCTTCTAAAAAGGTAAAGACTGGAAAATAAGTAGAAAGGTATCATTGGAATAAATAGCATATTCTATGCAAAGAAAATAAAAATAGAGAAAACAATGCATTCTTCTAATCCCAGCAAACAAGAGAGCAAGGCAGAAAGACCCATAAAACTTGAGATAAATTTGGGTTACACAGAAAGACTTTGTACACATACTTGTTTACATGCACACAGTATGGCACATGCACAATAGACTGTGTCTCAGAAAAAAACCTTCTGTCAAGCTGTAACCATAGTTACACCCCAATTAGCTCTGCAGACTGAGGCCAAAAGATTCTGACCCACAAAGCCTGATTAAGACCCGAGAATGTCCATTTAATTAACTCTTCAAAGATTCCCCTTGTTGAAGCTTTTTGTTGGGAAACAAATTAGTGGCAAAGTCATCAGGCTTTACCCTGTCTCATTTTTAGACACCTTTCAGAACTTTCAGAATGGAGTTAACAAGTTCGACATCTCACCTCCTCCATCTGTAGAAGTAAAGGCAGATTTCTACTCTGGCCCTGTCAAGAAGTATCACTTTGCTTAGAAACACAATCCAAACCTCCCAACAGCAAAATTATTTCTTCTTTCTTTTCCTTTTGTTAGTTGGTTGATTTGTTTTGAGATAGGGTCTTATGGAACAGGCCTGAAATCCAGTGTGTAGCTAAGGATGACCTTCAACTCCTGGTCCTCCTGCCTCCTCCAGCCAAGTCCTGGGATATTATTTGTACAGCACTACGCCAGGCTCAGGAACCTGAAAGTTTCTCAGCTTCATGTCAGCCTAATTTTCTGTCTGCAATGCCTGGGACCTTTCATTCTCTTCCTCCTCTGTTTTTGCTCTCTGGACATTTCTCAGTTCATTACATGAGAAGACTCTGAGTCACCAGTTGGCAAACCTCATGTATAATTTAACCCCATAAATTGAAATCCTTTTCAAAATGTGCTACTTTTTATTTTTGAACCAGCTCTCCACCCACTGAAATTAACTGAATGTTTTCACTGTCACCCTTTTGAATTCTGTAACCTTCATTTTGTGTTTGTTTATTTACTGTATCTATCTATTCTGTGGTACGGGGAATGAGCTCAAGTCTTCACACTGTTAGTCAAGGGCTCACATTTTATACTCACTGTTAGACCAGGTCTCACTAAGTTGTCTAGGCAGCTTGTGATCCTCCTGGCTCACCCTCAGGGACGATTAGAATTATAGGCATGTACCACTACAACCAACTTGGTCAACGCTTTTAAAGAAATGTTTCCTCAGCCAGGCATGTTGGCACACATGTGTTAACCCTAGCACTTGTGAGGCTGAGTCAAAAGGATCAAATATGCACTAGGCTAAAATAGCAAGTCTGAGGACAGCCTGGGTTACAAGAGACTGCCTGAAAATGTCTTTCAGTTTTTCACATGTCTACTGACTTCCAAACATATAATATCCCAATATTTATTTTCCAATGTTTTCTTCTGGTCCATGTGCTTTTGTGTACCTTTGTATTCTCAGTTTCATCTGCAATTCTACTACCATCCTTCTCAGTTTTTCTCCCCAAGGGAAATCAAAACAACACAGAGTATAAGCCCAGAAATATGTTGCTAGGTGGAGGACGTGGGGAAGGCTGGCTTGCTCTGATAAGGCATGAATGGAGAATTATGAACGTTAATGTGGTTGCATTCCCATATTAAAGCCCCATTTCTTTTCCCAGAAAGAAACAAATAGGGGCTGGAGAGATGGCTCAGTGGTTAAGAGCACCGGCTGTTCTTCCAGAGGACCCGAGTTCAATTCCCAGCACCCACATGGCAGCTAACAACTGTCTGTAGTTCCAGTTCCAGGCAAACACCAAGGCAAATAAATAAATAAATAAATAATAAATAAAAGTTTAAAAAAAAAAAAAAAAGAAAGAAAGAAACAAATATATTGAGTCCAAAAGGGAAAAAATGCTACAATAATTATGGAGCCAAAGCAGCTTGGGGCTGTTAACTTTAATCAAAGTCCACCCTGGATATTTTAAGTAATAGGAAGTAGATTTAGGCTCTTTACATTCAGATTCTCCTGTTCCACCCCACCTATCCTTTTCTATTCATAACCAAAGCACAAAAACAAGCTGTTTCCTTCATTTCCTGTGGTTGGAATAGCAATGTTTTACTGGTGTTTCTCACCTACACTGGGAAGCCTGAAAAGCTGAGTCTGAGTTGGGCTTGGGAGATAGAGGGTGAGCATTAGTTCCCTGTGGCTGCTGCAACAGGTTACCACACACACCACATATTTCTTTCCTTGAGGTTCTGACAAATCTAAATGAAGTCACGCTGGACATAGCAGTGCTTGATGAGAACTCAGCATTTGGCACCCAGAATTTAAGTCTGAGACCAGCCTAAGCTTCATGGAGAAATCCTGTATCATGTTGACAAGATGAAGATGCCTGTGTCAGCTTTCCAAAAGCAGCTAAAAGCCGAGAGGTCATGAAAATTTGTTCTTATGCATGGGCACCGAGCACTAACTAAACGTGTTCTGACCTTGGTTTCTATTTGCATTTATTATATTATTATAGACACAGACATAGTCAACTTTAAGATGGAAGTGCTAAAATAGAAAGTGGGAGATTGTAACAGGCCTGGAAGAAATAAAGACATTCTAAAGATCTCTCTCTCTCTCTCTCTTTCTCCTTTTCCAACTATCAGATTATTAAAATAATGAAACCCAAAGTCATGGGAATTCACCCAGGAATCTCATGCTGGGAGAAGGAAAAAACACCTGCCAGAAGAAAGGAAAGAAATTTTACATGGTTCTAACAACTTGTCAGATCACCTTACAGGAAGGATGAGACAAAAGCCCAGAGGATGATGGATCAATATGGGTGGGACTACATTTTGGCTGGGACATATTAGATGCACATGTCCTTGGTCAGCCATTCTTACCTCATGATATTGAGGGAGGACTTAAGGGGTTGAGGGGGTCCTCTAGATCTCTCTGTTGCCAAAGTGGCAGCATTGATGGATCTTTTTCTCCTTTCTCCATTTAGTTTGACTCTTTTTATTTGGCTTATTGAGAACAGGTGGCTAGACATGGCTTGAGGCAGAGAGTGACCCTCAAACTCAACCTCTGTAAGAGTAGCATCCACAGCACAGCAGTCGGGAGAAGAGGGTGAATGCTAATTCTCCCAAGGCTGCTGTACCGATTCCCACAAACAGGGAGGCCTGGAAGTCACATATATCTCCTCTTACAGTCACAAAGGTCAAAGTCTAAAGTAAGCTTTAGCTGGTTCAAATAAAGGGGTCAGACTGTTCTCACTCTGGAAGTTCTGGAGGAAGAATCCATTCCTTTGCCTTCTTAAGCATCTAGAAATTACCAAAATTCTTTGACTTGAGTACCCTTCCAATCCTACCTCAGTCAGTAGGACATATCTCTGTGATGTTAATTTTATCATGTGCCTCCTTATCATAAGAACACTTTGTGGTCGTTAAGGTAGGTAACCAGGATAATCTCCCAGTCCCAAAATCTTCAGTCCAATCATGGCTTGCTTTTTTTTTTTTTTTTACCATGTTACAGTTCAGGTTCCAGGGATGCAGATGCTGATATCTTTGGGGACCATTACTTCCATGATGTACATACACAGCTGGGTCCCTAGAAGTTTTTCTCCCATTCATCTAATATTGATTTATGAGTATAAAGCCTGGGCAAGGCAAAACACAGAAAAGGCTGGTTTGTGAATACAAGAAAAGGGACTCTTCATGTGCTCTGCTCCCTTCTAGTCACATATTTCCCTTTACCAACAGATTTGGCAGCTGAGTTGTCTATAGTCTGTATGCAGCAGACACCTAAACATCACATCACTTTCCTTTGCTTGGATGCAGCTCTTATTCCACAAACCTTCAGAGCTGTACATCCACCTGTCACATCTAAGCTCAATTTTGGACCACAATTGAATTTCAAAGTTGCAAATGTTTACTTGTTTCAAGGTCTATTATGTTACTGCCACTAAGAGTCTGTTACTGTGTCCTAGACTGAATGACGAAAAGGAACTGAGCTTTGTCAGGACTCACCAAACCTCTTGTAACCAAAGGACTGCACCTCCTCTTCCTCTGCAAAGTCGTCTGTAGAAGGAAACACAAAGTGTTAGCCCTGGCAGGGGCGTAGTCATATACAACTAACTTGACCCCAACAAACATCTTCTCTTCCCTCAAGATGCAGTCAGAAGTTTCTTGACCCTGCCTAGCCCTGTGATCCAGACTTGCAGTCCTGCAGCTTCTTATAAAATAATTATCTCAGAGACTTAATATTATAGTTATTGCTGGGCCAATAATGTGAGCTTATTACTATCTAGCTCTTCCATTAAATTAACCCATGATTCTATTTATGTTTAGCCACATGACTTGGTACCTTTACTCAGAGCAGCATTCTCATCTTGCTTCCTCTGTGTCTGGCTGGCATTGGCTGCGCTGGCTTTCCTCTTCCCAAAATTCTCCTAGTCTGTTTACTCCACCTCTCTTTACTGCCTACCTATTAGCCAATCAGCATTTTATTAAACCAATATGAGTAACAAATCTTGACAGTGTACAAGAGCATTATCCCATATTTCCTCGTTTTTCTTTTACAAACAAGACCCTCAAATCTAATCTCATTTGTTTAACTTTCTTCTTGACCTTTACCCATAAAATTTATAGCCAACACTCTAAACAAAGGCAAACATTCATAATCCATTTTGGGGGAATCATAACTAACTTATGTTTCTGGGAAAAAAGATTGAAAAACAGTCACTGACCATTCAAGGCACAGCAGCTACTGATCTTTCAAAGGCATCAACAGCTTTACTTTTAAAATGGTTAACAGATAAGCCTATATAGGTGAAGCAATGACCTTTACTTAATAAAAGAGAAACTGCAGACCTTAGAATAGCTGGTACAGGAGCAGTTAAAAGCTCATCATCCAGTCCTTGAAATTATCCTGTTATCAAAAAGAAATCTGAAAAATAGAAAATGGTAACATCTAGATGCCTATCACACTAGCTTTGCTTCTGCTCCTAGACCTCTCCCAGCCTCGTAAAAAGGATCATTAGCCCTCTGCACTAGTTAGACACTTTTCCTTATTAATAATTCTTTCCATTCTAGGTCCTAGCTAACTGTGACTCCTTGAAGATGCATTACTGGACCACTTAGCTTCTCTGTCAAACCCGTTCACTTCAGATACTCTCTGATATCATCCTTGTTTGTTTACATATGTACACACATGTATACATTGTGCTTCCTATCTAGACTGATATAAATAAACAACTATTGCTTAGAATGGGGCTTATTGAAGAGCAGAGGCTTAATGTTAGTGAATGAATGGCACTATCTGTTCAAGCTGCTCCCGTTACACAACTACTGCAGCATCTCAAAACCCCAGGATTACACTTGAAATGATAACTAGACTCTTCCCTCACTCCTTTGTAAAATAATTAAGATCAACAGATGGTCCTCAGCCTGTCAGTGAGCAGTGTTTCTGTGGAGTTTATAGATACAGAACTACAGAGGTACCAAGAGAATGTGTCAAGTAGGCTTCCTACCAACAGGCATCAAATCATCTGACCTAAGACATGACAAAATTTCTCAGGGACCAAGTGCTACTCATTGTGTGCTCCTACCACACATAGAGACACACAATGTGTCTAGAGAAAGCAGGTACTGTGCAGAAAGTGTCAGGCCACATCATTTCCAGAGGCCCTGATCAAATATACACTCCTCCATTTATAGACTATATCCTAATAAATTCATAATGTGTTAAAAATTTTTAAGTTTAAGATATTCTATGTTGGATAGAGTCAAGAGGAAGCAACCTAATATCGTAGCTTCAAAATACAGTAGGCACCTAAGAAATGGCTCAGAGGTTAAGAGCACTTAGTGCTCTTATAAAAAGACCAAAGACCAAGTTTGACTTCCAGTACCTATACTAGTGGCTTATTGACTGTTTTTCTTGTGATGATACAGCAGAAAGGACTGTACTGTACAGCATTACCTTAGGAAAAAAAGTCCAATGTCAAAATCAGAATACAGTTTCTGGAGCTGGAGAGATAGCTCAGTTGGCCAAGTACTTGCCCAAGCATAAAGATCTGAGTTCAACACCCAGAACCTACATTTTAAGAAGTCAAGCATGGGAACACACATTTGAAATCCCAATCCCAGTACTACTGAGTAAGAGATGGGTAGATCCCTGGGGCTCACTGGACAGCTACCCTAACTTATTCAGTGAGCTCCAGGATAAACAGAGACATCATACAAAAAGAAGGTAGGAGGCAGTCACAGGAACACTCATGGTGACCCCTGGCTTCCAAATGCACATATACATGCGCACCTATATGAAGGTACACAGAAAATAAATAAGTAAATTTAAAGCATAGCTTCTGTTGAATATGTATGTCTTTTCACCATTATCAAGTCCAATAATCTGAAGCAGAGGTTCTTTGTTCTTGAGTTGGCCAGTATTATTACCCTACACTGAGCATTTTCCCTAGCTCAGCTCAAGACACTGATCTAGCAGAGACTGTAGTGCTAGACTTACATTAAGTCAACATCCTTCATTCAAGATGGTGACTGGCTTTCAAGGATTTTCATAAGAGAAGAGACAAAGCTTCTATAAAAGTCTTCTTCAACCCCAGCAGAACTTGACCAGGAAGTATGTGAGTACTGCAGAATTCCTGGGAACCTGAGATTTAGCTCAATTCAAACATACTAATCAACTCAGAGGAATGCTTTGCTGTGGTATGTTTACAGATATCTCGTTAAGATGGCATTTGAACATGTTACTATTGTCCACTTATCACCTAGGCTAGGAAACTTGATTTGGAATCTAGAAGCCAGGTAGTTATAGCCAAAGGAACCTTCCCACATCAGGGCTTATCACTTTAGTTCTTTCCTCACAGGTTGTCAACAAACAGCACAGGGTCTTTATTATCCCTGAGCCAGGATTGCTTAGTTGGTCAAGCCTATAACAAGACTTCACTCTGTCTTGGCTTAGTGATCTTGAGAAGATCTGAGGGCTGGTCTCTTCTCAAAGAGAATGCTTTATCTACTGCTTCTACTTAGAAAGTCATCAATTAATTTGTTTATTTAATAAGGTTGTCTCTGGATGTCTGTAATTCCAGCATCTGAGAGTTGGGAGCAGAAAAATTACTAACTTGGAGAAAGCCTGGACAAGAGCCTGTCTCAAAACAAATAAACAGTTAGACGGGGGCAGAGAGATAGTTCAGGAGTTAAGAGACCAGGGTTCAGTTCTCAGCACTCACATGATGGCTCACAACTATCTGGAACTCCAGCTCTAAGGAATCAGAACTCTCTTCTGGTCTTTGAAGGAACTGGGTATGCAGGTGGTATACATACACACATGTATAAAGACAGACACGTAAGCACCGGGCATGGACATGGCATACATACATGTGTACAAAGATGGACACTCAGACACTAAGCATACACATAACACACATACATACATAAATGTAGACAGATACTCATACATTTTTAAAAATGCTCATCTTTTTTTAAAAAGTCTCTCGATATCCTGTAAGTTATCTATAAATCTGATGCTATAAAATGGTGTAGAAATTGGATATAACCTACACACATCTTTAAACACTTCAAATCATCTCTAGATGTCTTTAATACCTAATGCTACACAGATGTTATATAAATCGTTGCCTCTCTGTACAGTTTAAGGAGAGGTGACAAGAGAGAAATCAGAATCTGTTCCAAACAGATACAACTTTTGTCTGATATTTTGATCTATCCTTGGCTGAAGCCAACAATGCAGAATGTGAGGCCATGAAAGGCTGACTGTGCATGCCTATAACGTAGCCAAGTGCGTAGGATGTAGTAATGATGTCACATGGCTCTCACCACCAATTGCAAACATCCTGCCACAAGATTCACTCTGATTCAACACTAAGACACTGTAGAGCAAAGAAATATAACTTAAGATTTTACAGTGAAAACAAAACTACAGGTTAACACTGACCCTGCCCCAACAGTAAAGGGCTTTGGTCTTCCAGTTAGACTTCTCTGCTCCCCACCACAGCTTCTGGATCTACTCATGCTGTCCGTATGCTGTTCCTTATTGGATGCTTCCCCTTATGGGTAAATAGTCCTGTTTTAGCAGGACTCCTGAACCTCAAT
>PVIH01010807.1:47690-72995 GCA_004025045.1 Sigmodon hispidus
CTGAAGGAAGCAGTGGGGGGGGGCTGAAGGATCCAGTGATGGGCCAAAGGAAACATTGAGAGGCTGTAGGATGCAGTAAGAGGCTAAAGGAAACAAAAGACATACCTACTTCTGCTCTACTAGGGTATTTTGCTTTTGGTCTTAACTCTCATCCCAAAAGGATTCACTATTCATTCTTCCAACATCTGTTTATCTCATCCATTTCTGAAAGTTCAAAGAGAATCCTATGAGACATGAGAAGTCCCAAAAAGTACTGTGATAACTTCTGACTGGGATTATCAAGAAAATAATTTGTACCGAAGTGTATTTTAATTTTTATTTATTTATTATGTACACGTAATATTCCATAGTATTCCACCTGCATGTATATCTGCATGCCAGAAGAGGGCACCAGATCTCACTATAGATGATTGTTGCTGGGGATTGAATTTAGGAGCTCTAAAAAAGCAGCCACTCCATCTCCCCAGCACCCAGAAGTGTCTTAAATCAGTCTTTCCCATGTTTTTTCTTTGTGAGGGAAAAGGGTTTGATGGTCTATAGATGTGGCTCAGTGATAGAAAACAGGCTTAATATGTATAAGGCCTTGGATCTGATTCTCAGCACCAAAAACAAACTGAAGAGCTATATTACTATTTCCTAAAATTATATCCATGAGTTAGCTGTCTTTCCCCCAGTGCTGAGGATTGAGCCTAGGGCAAACACTCTACCTCAAGCCATAACCTCTACTAAGAAATACACACGTGTTTATATGTGTGTGTATATGTATGTGTGTGTGTGTGTACAAGTCTGTATTGTGTGTGTGCGCATGTGTATGTGTGCATACTTCCATACATACATATATAAAGAAAGTTGCACTACATGAAGTAGGTAGGCTCTCTCTCAGGGCCATAAGCTACTTGACAAAAAAAACACAGTGCCTTGCACAGGAAATTCCCCTACAAGTTGTTGGTCAGGCAGACTCCCAAATATGATACAGATTACTGCCACTGCCTTTAGTTAGTTGCCTCTAAGAACTTGGAGATAAGACCCTATTTGCTGAAGACACCACACAGTTCAGATTTGGGACTTGGGAGAATGGAGCTGGAACAAACCTGGAAGCCTCCTCACTGAGGACTAATGCACATAGTATCTGTGATAGCTATTCTTGGTTGTCAACTTGGCTACTTAACTAAAACACAAGTAGCTGGATATATCTGTGAGGTTGTTTTTCTTAAATAATTTGATGCCGTTAGACTCACTTTTAATATAGAACTTTTGAAAGGTAGAAGGAGCCACCTTAAATCTGAGCCATACTTTATGCTGGCAATCTATATAAAGGACATGGAAGAAGGAAGCTTGCTTTCCTTGATTTTGCTCGTGCTGGTAAATTCATTTTTTTTTTTTTTACTGGGATTAGATCTCATTTCTTTGGAATTCTGGCATGTACTGAAGACCAACATTCAGCCTTGTGCACTGAACTACTGAATTCTTGGACCTTCCTTTGTAGACAGTCATTGTTAGACTAGCTAGGTCATAGACTGTAAGCCATTTTAATAAATCTAATAGTCCCAATGGTGATGTGCTAGCATTTCTATCTTGGGGGTAACCACCAGCTGACTAGTTGGACTTGGGGTCTTCTCAAGAGGAGGAAATTAATACCTGGTCCTTTAAATCTAACCAAATGTACAAAAATGGAATGTTCAAAGACTCTAAAGGAGTATCTACTACTGCCATTTTTCTAAACCAAAATTTCTAATATATTCTAAATACTTATCCTTATATTCACACATAAATGTAGCTCTAACTCCTCAAAGAAGCTTCTTTATACGGTGATGGGTATGATTATAGAGATCCATGACTGGTCAAAATGCAGAGAATAAGTGGCGATGGGAGCCTATCCCCTACACATCTACAAGGAACATGACAGAAGAGGAGGTGGAAAGAGTGTAAGAAGAGAAAACTAGGATGCATGCTGTGAGACAGTGTCTCCTAAACATGACAGGCAGGGAAACTCTACCCACACAGTATCAACAATATGACTGCATAAACAAGAACTGAACAGTGGCATCACCAGTTATCATGACCATGTAGATGTAAAAAATTTCACAGGGCTCCATCCCTAGTTGAAGAGCTACAGGCAACCAATGGATATTGAGAAATGAAAAATCAATTTTCTCCAAGAATGAGTCCTCTTATAAGCTATCTAATCTCAAGTGGCCATCCCTACACACATTTCTGTATGAGCAATACTTCATGGAGTATTGTGCCTGGTGTATATGTGTGTGTATGTGTGTGTGTGTGAATAATAATAATTAAAGAAGATGCTATAAATTTGAGAGGGGGTAGGAGGACCTGAGAGAAGTTGGAAGGGAAAAGGGTAAAATGGAAATGGTATAAATGCTTATGTATAAAATTCTCAAAAAATATTTTTAAAGAGTACAGCTTGCCAAGAGTACTTATTTTATTTTGAAATTAAAGCTTAGATTTTTAAAAATTATGTTAAAGCAATATCCTAAATAATACCCTAAATTGTAGTGATATATATTTAATAAAGATATTCTGGGGGCTGGAGAGATGGTTCAGCAGTTAAGAGCACTGACTGTTACAAGAAGATAATTAATGTAGATGGAATTATTAGTGTCTATTATAAATATTATTTGCTTGATAATTCTTGTTTTAGAGCTTAAAAAAATGGTTCCTATGAGTGCCAAGTTGGCTGATATGAGTGGCAAGATACAAGTATTAGTAAACCTTGTTAAGTAGATCACAGAGATATTCAGACCCAGAAAGAGGAATTTAAAGGCAAACCAATCTCAACATTGCCTTATAAAGTTACAAAGAAACAGTCTAAGGCTTTGAAACAGCCAACCTTAATATATCTAGTAACCTTACAGGAATTGCCAAATGATAAAAACTGTACAAGAGATAAATGGATTCCTGTGCAAATGTTAGATTTAAGGAGATGCAAGGAAGCAATAGTCTCATATGGCATGCACTCACCATTTGCAAAGCAGATATTAAATTCCTGGTCAACTTGTAACAAAATGATTCCTAAAGACTGGACAGATATGATTACAGCTGTATTGGAGGCTAGACCTCAATTACAGTGGAGGACTTGATGGAAGGATGAAGCTAAAACCATAGAACAAAGAAGCAGACATAGGGAATTTGAAATATCCCAAGACCAACTTCTCAAAGAAATTATGCTAATATAGACAGACAATATCTATATGATAATCACACCCTAGATTTATGTCAAATGGCAGCCTTGAATGCTTGGGATAGAATTGAATAAGAAAAGAAAATTGAATCCATTACATAAGTGATCCAAGGGCCAGAAGAAACCTTTACAGATTTTTTTTTTTTTTTAACAAAGATTAGTTTCAGTGGTAAATAGAATGATACCAAATTCAGAAGCTAGAATAATTGAATCTCTGGCTTTTGAAAATACTAACACACAGTGCAAAAGGATAATTAGGTCATTAAAGGCAAGATCAGCACCCTTAGAGGATTGGATCCTGGATACAATTAATATGGGATCTTATATGCAATGATAATTGGATAGGAGAGGTTATTTCTAGAGGTTTAAAGAAAAATTAAAATATCAAATGTTACAACTGTGGAAAGCAAAGGTACCTTAAAAAAACTGTAAACAAGTCATTTCCAGAAACAATGCCTTTACTAAGAATAACCTCAACAGAGCAACATCTCCTTCTGAAGTATGCAGAAAGTGCAGCAAAGACAGACACTGAACAAATGAGTGAGTGCAGGTCAACAAAGGACAGGCAAGGTAACTTTTTGCTTTTGGGAAATGCCCTGAGGGGTCTTTCTCAGGCCCCATATCAAATACAGTTCAGTCTTATCCTGCCATCATGAAAGAAATACCTTACCAGAGCAATTAAAGAACCTAATGCCTATCATTAAAATCCACACTATTCTGAATTTTAGAAAAGCTATAGAAGAGAGAACAAAAAATCAGGAGAAACCATAAATCAAAATGAATAAAGAATAGAAAGGGAGCCCCCCCCCCCAAGTTAGGATTGGGGAAGGGTTTTGCTTTTGTTTCCACAAGTAAAGAAAAGCTATGGATACCATCAAAATAAATAAAGACTCAATTTGAATAGAAGAAACATTTTAATAAGGAGAAATGATGGCTCATCCACTGATAAGACAATTCTATAAGTTGTAAGAAAAACTCAAACAGAGGCTAAAGAGATGGCTCAGAGGTTAAGAGCACTGATTGTTCTTCTGGAGGACAGATATTAAAAGATTTTTTGCTCAACAAAAGAACCTCAGGAGGCATCACCATCCCCGACTTCAAATTATATTATAGAGCTACAGTAATAAAAACAGCTTGGTATTGGCATAAGACAGACTTGTGCATCAATGGAATCAAACTGAAGACCCAGACATTCTCCCACATACCTATGAACACCTGATTTTTGACCAAGAGGCCAAAAATATTAAATGGAAGAAAGATAGTATCTTCAACAAATGGTGTTGGCATAACTGCATGGTAGTGTGTAGAAAAATGCAAATAGATCCAAACCTATCACATTGCACAAAACTAAAATCCAAGTGGATCAAAGACCTCAACATAAACCCAGCTACATTGAACTTGAGAGAAAAGAAAGTGGGCAATACCCTCCAACGCATTAGCACTAGTGACCTCTTTTTAAATATAACACCAGTAGCGCAGACACTCAGAACAACAATCAATAAGTGGGACCTCCTGAAACTGAGAAGCTTCTGTAAGGCCAACGACATAGTCAATAAGACAAAAATGACAGCCTACAGAATAGGAAAAGATTTTTACCAACCCCACAAGTGACAGAGGATTGATCTCTAAAATATACTAAGAACTCAACAAGCTAGAGCCCCAAACCCTAAATAACCCAATCAAAACATGGGGTTCAGAACTAAAAAGGAAATTCTCAGCTGAAGAGTTACAAGTGGCTGAAAGGCACATGAAAAAGTGCTCAACATCTTTAGCCATCAGAGAAATGCAAATCAAAACACCTTTGAGATACCACCTTACACCTGTCTGAATGGCTAAGATTAAAAACACAGAGGACATCCTATGCTGGAGAGGTTGCGGAGCAAGGGGAACACTCCTCCATTGTTGGTGGGAGTGTAAACTTGTTTAGCCACTCTGGAATGCAGTATGAAGGTTTCTCAGGAAACTGGGAATCAATCTCCCCAAAGATCCAGCAATACCACTCTTAAGCATATACCCTACTAAAGATGCACATTCACACCCCAAAAGCATTAGCTCAACTGTGTTCACAGCAGCATTATTCGTAACAGCAACAACCTGGAAACAACCTAGATGATAGATTGACAAGCTGTGGTACATCTATACAATGGAGTACTACTCAGCAGTAAGAAAAAATAGTATCCTAAAATTTGCAGGCAAATGGATGAATATGGAGAATATTCTCCTGAATGAGGTATCACAATCCCAGAAAGAGAAGCAGGGGATGTACTCACTCATTAGTGGACTTTAGAAAAAAAAATGAAAAGAGAGAGAGGTCATTGTATACAAGAACTCAAGGCTAAAACAGAGCTAAATGACACAATGCCTCACTTCTACATTAATGGCCTCTGGCAGAGGTGTGGGTGAGGAAAGACTTGTTTTCTTTAAGGGTCAGCCACAGGGAGTTTAATTATGTATGCTCCAGTAAGTAAATGAGCAGCATGAATGGGTGGTTTTGTAAATGGGGAGATCATAAGAGTGGGCATGAATCTGAGAGGTCTGATAACTGAGTTTGATCAGATGCATTATGTAAAATCACCAAATAATAAAGAAAAGACTGCTGATTGCTTAAGGGACATTCTTAATTATACAACACTGAAAGCCAAGGTAAGCAGAAATTAGCGATTCCACATTTAAGATCTCAATAGTCTTGAGGAGTCTAGTACCCCAGAGCTTATTATAAAAATATTGAATCACTACTCTAAACAATAGAATCATGGTATTCAACATGAACACACACACACACACACACACACACACACACACACACACACACACGCCAAATAAAAGTTAAAATAAATTAAAATTAAAATCCATCCTTGAAAATGACACTTTCGAGCTGGGTGTGTTGGCATTGCACAGGCCTGTAATTGCAGCTGCATGGGAGGCTGAGGCACGAGGATGACAAGTGCAAGAAGTAGCAACTTAGTAAGATTCTAGCTCTTAAAGTAAAAAAAGGTGGTATAGAGTACTAGCTAACAAATGTAAGGCTTGGGGTTTGATGCCCAGTGCCACATTACAAAGGAGGAGAAGGAAGAAGAAAAAAAGAGAGAGAGAAAGAAAGAAAACAGAAAGGAAAAGAGGATAGTTTTGATGGCATTTCTGGGCTAAAGATGTACTGAGGATGTGTGGATTCTGCACTCAGACAGTGAGTTTGAATATTCATTTCCATTCACCACCTGAGGCCCTTAGACTCTAAGGGCAATCTCTGAGCCAGCCTGTCTGTCTATCTGAAAATAATAAATGAGAATACCTATTAACTTGCCAATACTAAGGAACAAACAGCAATTACCAACATAAGAGACCAAGAAACAATAGGTACTGTTAAATTAAAAAAAAATTAAAGCCTTTTAGTTTTTATTTAAGCTATTTATTTAGTTTGTTCTGTCTTGTTTTTTTAAAGGTGGTGGGGCAAGCCTTTAATCCCAACACGTATGAGACAGAGGCAGGCAGATCTCTGTGAGTTTGAGGCTAACCTGGTCTACCGAGTTAGTTCCAGGGCATCCAAGACTAAGAAATTCTGTCTCAAAAAACAAAAACTAGTAGATATTAGATATTACATGGCTCACCAGTAATGTATAAGAAAGTGCATTATCCTTGGCATCTATTTTCCAACCCAGGACCCTGTTCCCTGTCTTCTACATGGTAGCCACTGCCAAGTCTCTGGAATCTAAGATAGACTGTGCCTTGTGAAGACACATACTGTCTGGCAGGAAAGCTGATTTGCCACCACTCCAAGGACTTCACCCCTTCCTCAAAAACTTTGTGTCAGATTCGCCTCCAAGAGGGATGACCCAAACTTACTTTTGCTATTACTAAACCTGAATCTCTGTTTTACCATTTAAAATGTAAACTATAAGGGCTGTGTAAATACCCTGGCATCAGAGGTTTAGAAATAATATTTTATGAGAATAAGAATTTTTTTAAAAATTAGACACCCAATTAAAGCCATAGATGGAAAGCTACCATGCCAGCTTTTCCTGCTACACCACCATTGGTAATGCACCACCATGGTAAAGGGCTGAGGCCCAGGGCAGGGGACTGTAGGGCGCGGTTGGCCCTTGAGCAACTTGCTGGAACATTGCATCATGTTCCCCAGTTATTGCACCTTCGCCGCTTATGCTAATTAGGCGCTGAGTAGTGACCTATCTGGTGTGATCCCTGATTATGCTAATTTGGCACTAATTATCACCTATCACCAGCTATATGCTAATGAGGCATTACTTAGGGCGCCAATCATGTGGCTACAGGCGTCCCAGCTTCCCTAAATAAGCAGGCTGCATTTCGGGTACGGGGTCTTCTTTCCATCATTCTCAACTGAGCTGTACTCCAATAAAGTGTGATCTGAGAAGAATCGTGCGTCTGGTGACTTGTCATTCTGCAGGCCAGAAAGCAGCTCGCCACAGGGGACAGTGTGGAAATCTTGAGAAATTGTATGGTAAACCACAGAAGGTCTATACTTAACAATAATTAAAGCAAGGGGTAAGAATGCCAAGGATCCCTAAACTAATGAAAAGTAAAAGGCATAACTGAGTTGTAAATTAGACCCACAAAGGAATGGCAGTTCAGATGCCCACTCAGCAAAGGAAAAGAAGCCTTGCTGCATTTCCACTTCCCTGCAGAAAACAGGGTCACTAGTCATTGCAATACATGAAGTTTTACCCTTACCAGCTGGTTTGCTTATCCCACTCAGGACAAGAACGTTCAAGATTCACTGACAAAGCAAGCTGACTGGATGTGGGAAAGACAGAGGGTGGCAGAAGCAGACATGTTTATTTATTTTTTATTTTTTTTTTTGATTTATTTATTTATTATGCATACAGTTTTACAGAAGAGGGCGCCAGACCTCATCATAGATGGTTGTGAGCCACCATGTGGTTTTGCTGGGAATTGAACTCAGGACCTCTGGAAGAACAGTCAGTGCTCTTAACCTCTGAGCCATCTCTCCAGCCCCGCAGACATGTTTATAAACAAAAGTAAAAGTACAAAAATTAGTTGAACTCTTCCCCTCCCCCAAAAAGGTTTCAGTAGCCCAAGCTGCCTCAAATTTGCTACATAGCTTAACATGAACTTGAATTTTCAATCCTTCTACCTCCACCTTTGGAGCCATCATATGCCCAGTTTTGTCTTGCTGGAGATTAAACCCAGGGTTTTGTGCATTCTAGGCAAGTATTTTACTGGGTGGGCTACATCTCAGCCCCAAACACTCTTTTGATGCCTCCCTATGACAAATGAGAATCATGGTTTGAACCTCTGAAGTCCCAAGTAGCGCTAGCTGTTTTCACTCATCTCTTGGGCAATGAGGAATTCTGCTCTGAAACTCGCCAATATTCTCAACATTCAGAACCAGGAATATGATTTAGTAATGACATACCTAACTCCAAAGGAGTCAGATTCCTTCCTTAAAGAATGTGACCATTGAAAACCATGATGTACGGTGTCATGAGATAATTAGAAATAAACTATATTTATTCATCTTGGGAGATAGAAGCCATGGAATAAGAGATTTTCTTCAGGAACCAGAGAATGGTGTCATTATTTTGGTACTTGAGACTTGGAACTACAGGGAAAAGCAGATACAGATGTGTGCTGAATGCAACAGATTGTGGTGCTCTTGGTCATAGCAGACTGGGACCATACAAAATGGGGTTACTGTAGAGATCATAACCAAAGTTTAAGCATCAGAATTATAAAAGTGAATATTCTGAAAAGCCTTGCTTCAGCAAGAGAAGTTCTGTGATTCTGACAGTATCCAGAGTTTCTGTTTAACTAAAGAATGCTGAAGATGAGTTTCTCAGTAGCCAGAGATTAGTTCCAAAGAATCAAACCCCAAAGAGCATCAACTATAGGGTGTTCACAACCCTCATTCAAAATGGTTCCAGGCTGTGGCTGTGGCTCAATTACAGAGAACAGGTTTAAAATGTGGAAGGTATTGGGTTCAAGTGCTAACACCAATAAATAAATAATATACTAGGCATGGTGGAGCACATCTATAATCCTATCCCTCAATGCTGAGGTGAGAAAACCATTTTGAATATGATAACATCAACTTGGGCTAGAGTGAGATCCAGTTTCAAAACAAGAAAAACCCCAAATGGGCACAGTACTGTCTATAACTAATACACATCCTCCATAAGCTTTAAACCAGTTTTAAATGACTTACAATACTAATATAAGATCAATACATGGCTGCTACACTGTGTCATTTAGAGAATGACAAAGATAAAAGTCTGTGCATTTTCAATACAGACATGAGGGTTTTTTTTTTTTTTTTTTTTCCATTTATTTTCAATCCTCAGTTGAGCCTGATGTAGAAGCAGTGACTAGAGAAGGCTTTTAAAGTGTAAAAATTCAACAGTCTTACTTCTTAGGAAAATTCAAGGAAAAAAAAAAAAAAAGGTAGTCCTGATCAGCAAAGTACTCACTGGAATCAACATCAATCTTTATACCTTAAGCTCTGGAGTAGAAAAATCAAATACCAATGGAGTTTAATTAATTAACCATATGGCATAATCAGGATCCCAAAGATCCTGTTATTAGGTTAATTACTTATGGCTAAGTGTCAGAGTATTTACACTGGGTGTGGAGGGGCTGATATCAACCCTCAGCACTGCCAAAAATAAAAAAAATACAGTAAGTAAAATGTCAAAATTTTAGCCAGGCCTGGTGTCTCTGGCACAGCACCTGTAACCCCAGGAGGCAGATTGGAAGGTATGGTAGCCTGGGCTACATAAACCCTGTTGCTACTAATTAAATGAGGTCTTCAAGTTGGGTACGCTGGCACATACCTGTTATTTTAGCACGGGAGAAGTTGAGATAAAAGAAGTCAGAAGCCAGCTTGGGCTACAGAGTAAGACTTCTATAATTAATTAAACAATTAATTAAATCGAAACAAGGCTTCGAAATTACTAGCCTACATATGGATTCACCAATCCCTGAATCCAGTCTCCCTAACAGAGGCAGAAAGCAATGGGAGATAATGAGCTCAAGCCACAAGAGGTAAAACATGAGCCTTCTCCAGGGCTTCCAGCCTGGTCCCCGGTGCATCAACTCACTCAAAATGAGTTTAAAACCTAGTTGTGTTTTGCATTCCAGAGCTGAACCTGCTGAAGACCCAAACTGCAATTACTGCACCAGGCTGGGACTGATGAGAGCATGCGCAATCGTGGTGGGGGGTGGAGGGGTATTGTCTTGCCAAGAGCTGAGAAATTGCTAGATTTAACGACTGGCAAAAAGATTGTCTTGGGAGTCAGTTATATGGCATACCTGTAACCCCAGCTACTTGGAGGCTGAGAGGGGAGGTTCTCAAGTTAACAGTCTTGTAGGCTCTACATCAGCCTGAACAAGTGAGACCCTGTCTTTCTGTCTTAAATTAAAAAAGCAGAGGAATAACCAATGTAGTTTCAGTTACTACATTTCAATCCCGCTTTTGGGGGGAAGGGGAACCCTAGCTAAGAAACATGCATAGTTTCTAAGTTGTAAATAAGGCAGGAGAAATGGAAGAGGAGCGGAAAAGCATGTTCACAACATTTTCAAGTTATCGAGGTAAAAAAGTTGTAGCCTGCTCTTATTATCATATCCTTGGGACAAGCCTCTTAGCACCTTCCAGTGAAAGAGATTGAATTCGTTGTGGATGTTCACCTAGTTCAGCACGAATGGCATTTCCCAGAAACCTTCCCCAGCGAAGTTACTTTCCGAGCTCCAAGGGCTCCTGGAGCGCCTTTGTCAGCGAAAGCCATCTAGTGCAACGCTGGATCAGAAGGCATTTCACACCCTGCCCAGGACCATGCTGGTAAAGAAACTTGTTACCCTCTTCCCAAATCCGGAACTCCAGCCTTGCGTAAACACTACGCCCGCCCAGTTTTTAACGACCCCACGCCTAGGATGGCCTGACCATAATTATTTATCTCCACATAAATCACGGTTCTGTCGACAAATCCGCGTGTTTCTATTACAATGAAGGCTGCCCCCCCAAGAACATCCTCTTCTCCAAATTCTTTTAGAAGGCAAGATAACATCTGACATTTCCTTAAACCCTCTAGTAGAGGATACCACCTAGGGGACCAATACGGGCAAGATTTGTGGCTCCGGCTGGGCACACGTGGGGACAACTATCCCTAAGGCAGGCGCAAGGATGGAACTGGGAGCAGTTATTTTCCAGTCAGTGGATCCGATTGAGAAAGATGCCAAACGCAGTTTCAAAGCCAGCTGAACTCCGAGGCACCTAATCATTGCCAGATGCGCAGCGCGCGCACCGAGGACATCCCAACTCCCGGAAAAACAGCCTGCCAGTGGCACTGCAACTGCTGGGACCGCGGAAGGGTCACCGGGAGAGTGGAAAGCGCAGCAAACCCACCCGGAGGAATGATGATGCCTAACTCTCTTCTGCATGTTTTTTCAATTACAGAGTTGGAAACTGAAATCCGTAAACAACGACTTGGGACTTCCAAACGACTCTGCTCCTGAACTCGTCCCAACCCTAGCCTTGAGGGCTCTGGTTGTGCAGTACAGCCTCCTCAGAGTCCACGCGCGACAAGGGCGCTCGCCCCCCAAGCCCCCAAAATGCTCCTCTGCCGACCTCCCGAAAGTCCCAAAGCCTGCAACCGCCCTACCTTTCATGGTGACCGAGGACACGCGCTGCCCGAAGAAGTCGTAACGTCGCTCACTGCACGCCCATGGCAGCCGCCCGCGGTCCAGCCCTCCCGCCCAGCTCCACACTCTGCTGGGCCGCTGCTCATCCAAGGCGGGAGGTGCAGCTCCCCCTTGCGCCCCTCCCCCTGCCCGGCGGCCTCGCCCACGCCCCTCCGCAACCTCTGTCCCGCCCTCGGCCGCGCTAAGGGCCCTAGGGGACTGCCCAGCTCTTTTGCAAATCCCGTTTCCTCCAGTCAGACCTCCTTTCTGGAAAAATCCGGAGAACCAGTCCCTCTCCCAGGAGGCTAGCTCTTCACCCTTGCTAGGCTTGTTACTAGAAAGTAGACCATCTGTTGGGCGGAAAGTTGGGTAGTATTGAGGCCACAGGGGTGGTGGGGAAAAGCTATCCTTTGTCAAATGTCTTTTGGGGGCGTGGAGGTTCATAGAGGTTCAAGTTTGCAAGCCTTGTGTGCGTTGGTGTTGGCTGCAAAGTACAAACCACAGATCACTACCAGACAGACACTGTCCCTACTGAACTCGGGACAAGATTATAACTTTAAAACCTTACAATCTTACGGAGATTTTTGTTTGTTTCTTTAATTTTTCTAAAAACGGGGCTGGAGAGATGGCTCGGAGGTTAAGAGCACTGACTGTTCATCCAGAGGTCCTGGGTTCAATTCCCAGCAACCACATGATGGCTCACAACTATCTATGATGACATCTGGTGCCCTCTTCTATGTACTATATACATAACTAAACAAATTTTTAAAATTTTCTAAAAACAACCCTTTTTTTTTGAAAAGTCACCCTATCATATCCCCACCCCCAACAGATTGACTCCTGTTTTAGCACAAAAAAACAAAACAAAACAAAACAAAAAAACCGAGGCCTAGATGAGGGGCTTCCTAAATTCTTTAACAGTTGCCAATCTACAGCCTTAGAGTCTACTTACTAACTAACAACATAAGCTCCTAGTTTGTGGGGAGGGAGAAGCACAGAACTGTCCTCAGCCATTATGAAGATAAATTGTCATTCTCATCCACTAGCTTGCCAAAAGCAGCAAAGCACTGGCTGGACAGGGACTGAAGGTATTTAGATGCTTAAACTTGGTAGCTCTAGGAAGTCACGCCATTAGTTCATTTTAAGCAAACCTGCAAAATCTTCTCCTGTTCATTCATTCTAAAATCTTTTTTCAAAAAAAATAAAAATAAAGGAAGAACTCAAATGTTTAAGGTAGAAAAAGAAACACGCGTATGCTTTGAAGGTGATTTTCAGAGCCACTCCATATCGTAACTGCCTTGTCCACTTGCAGAACAAATGAAGATCTGGGAGAGAGCCAAGGGCATGGTTGTCAAGCAGTAGCTCTCAATCTTCTAAATGCTGTGACCCTTTTATAATAAAGTTCCTCATGTTTTTGTGATCCCACTCAACCATAAAATTATTTTTGTTGCTACTTCATAATTGTAATTTTGCTGGTGTTATGAATTGTAAGTATCTGTTTTCCAACGGTCTTGAGCAACCCCTGTGAAAGGGTCATTGGACTACCCAAAACATTTCAAGCCATAGGTTGAGAACTGCTGGTCTAGCATTTACTAATCAGTGTTGGACTAAACTCATCAACTTCTTTGTTCAATTGACTTCCAAATGTAAAATGAAGAGATTATTGGCTCTGGTTTCAACTATTTTTTTTCAATTTACAAATTGTTTTTAAATTTCAAGTTATGACTAGAACACTAAAAACCATAGATAACACAAGAGGGAAATCAGTAACTGTGCTTCAAAGTTAACTTGTGTGTTCCCAAAGAAGACTATCAATAGTTCAGAGGTGGCCAGCAGCTGTTGTAACTCAGCCAGGAGAGTGCCTGCTCAGTGAAATACCAGCAGGCACAGAGGTGGAGGCAGGAAGACCAGAACTTTATGGTCATCTCAGCTACCCAGTTCAAAAAAGTGTGCAAACTAATATCTCTGAAGGGATTAATATCTAGAACCTATGAAGAACTCTTGTCAAACCTGGAAAGATGGCTACATGGTTAAGAGAAAACACTGCTTTTGCAAAGGACCAGAGTTTGGTCTAGAGGATTCGAATTCTCTGGCTTTGACAGACAGCCACATTCCAATGTGTATACCCACATAGCAAAACATACATACACATTGTAGTGTCTATTGCTACTTGGGTTCCGAGACTCAGGCTCAGGCCTTAGGACTGAAAAAGGACACAGACATGTCAGTCATTCTTTCCGGGAGAATGTCACTTTATTGAATCACATCTCAGCTTAAATAGGGGGGTTACCTTGGTGGGAAGCACAGTGGGAGTTCCCTAGGGGGCTGGAGATTACTGACTTTAGGTAAAAAGCCCAGCTTCCTGAACCAACCCCACAGGCAGAAAAGCCAAAACAAATGGGACAATGGAGACCCAGGATATGCAACTAGCTACCCGCAGGCATATGCTAAGGCTCAGAGTGTGGCTGAACGTTGTAGGCAGGGGCCTACAACACATAATTAAAAAGAAACTAAATCTTTAAAGAAGACAAAACCAACAACAAAAACAAAGAATTCTTGCCAGGCCTGCAATCCTGATTACTCTGGACTACAAGTCCAGCCTGAGCAATGTACTGTGACCCTGTCTCAAAGTAAAAGCTATAGATAGATAGATAGATAGATAGATAGATAGATAGATAGATAAACAAATAAATAAGACTGAATATAGTGGTTAACATCTTCAATCCCAGCAAACTGTGGGAGGAAACTTGCCATGAGTTCAGAGCAGCCCGAGCTACAGAATAAGACCTGTCTCAAAATAACAAAGGCAAGGAAGACTCAGAGGTTAAGAGAGCTGGCTGCTTCTGCAGAGAACCCAGATCAGCTTTCCAACACTCACATCCATTGGCTCACAACTCCCTGGAATTCTAGTTCCAGGGCATCTAAGTCTTTCTGGCCTCCATGGGAACTATATGCATATTGTATGCTTAGGCAAAGACACAGAGACACATAAAAATAAATGTTTTAAAAAATTAAAGTGAAAGCCTGGGGGTGTAAACTAAACTAATGAGTTTTTCTCTAGCATATGTGAGACAATCTTTCATACTAGGAAAAGAGATTGAAATAATTTGCAAAGATGTCTCCAAAAGAAGGTATGTAAATTGAGAGAGTGGAAATATGGCACAGCTGGTAAAAGCACTTACTAATCACAACTGAGTTTGACCCAAAGCCATTTAAAAGCTGGATACCACAGTGAGAATCTGTGATGCCAGCATGTCTATGGGAAATAGAATCTCCTGGAAGCTAGTTCACCAGCTATCTGGGCATAAGCAGCCGCACAAAAACAAGGGACTCTGCCTCAAAGACAAGGTAGAAAGGCTAGGACTAACTCTCAAAAGTTGTCCTTTGCTTTCACATAAGTGTCTTGGTACATACACACATACCCACACACAAATGGTGAACTAACCAAGAAAGCATGCACACATCACTAATTTTTAGAGAAATATAAAAACTTCAATAACATACAGCCCTATATGACACCTACCTATATTCTTTAAAGTATCAAGAGGATGTATAGATATTGGAATCCTTGTACATTGCCAGCGGAAAGGCTAAATGGTACAGTCACTGGAAAACAGTAGGTTATAAAAAGTGAAACTCAATTTTACCATAGGTTTCTAGGAGTTCTACTTTAGGTTATTCCCCATAAGAACTGAAAGCCGAAACCCAGATATACCATTCTCATAGCAGCTTTATTTATATTAGTCAAAAGACAAAACCAAGCCGGCAAGACAGCTCAGCAGGTAAAAGCACTTGTTGCTAAGCTGGAAATCAAAATTAAATACCTCAAATCCACATAAAGATGAAAGTAGACAGCTGACTCCTGTAAGCAGTGCTCTGACCTCTACATGTACACCATGCTGGTGAGTACACATGACATGTGCAGCCAGTGCGCGCGCGCGCGCGCACACACACACACACACACACACACACACACACACACACATCATGCATGCACACAGTAATAGTTAATATTACTGTACTGTAAAGGTACTGTATCTTTACTCATGTGGCCCACTGTTTCCTAATGATATATTCTGATTTTTTTCTATTGCGTTACTTCAAAGTTTCCTTACTACCTTTGAAATTTAAGACAGAACCATAGATGACTGACTGGATAAGCAAAATTTGACACACACATACACATATGAATATTATTAATTCTTAAAAAAAATTCTAGTACATGCTATGTCATGAATGGACCTTAATGGCATTATGATAAATAATGAAAGTAGGATGCAAAATGACAAACAGAATTCATTTATATGAGGCACTTAGATTACTCCAATTTGTAAGACTTATCAAAGTTGCTTAGAGCTGGGGGACAGGGGGTTGTTTAATGAACACAGAGCCTCTATTTGGCAGCATGAAGAATTATGATGACATATTGTAGGGATTGTGAATTATTTGATACCACTGAGCTGAATGCTTCAAAAAGTTAAGATGATCAATTTTGCTGTATATAGTAGCTCAGGTCTGTAATCCCAGTAATCAGAGGGCATCTCTATAAATGTTAGGCCAGCTTGGGCTACAGATTCTAAGCCCATTCTCAAAAGGATGGGGGTGTAAATTCATGTTATATACAATTGAACACATATGCTCTAAACCAAGACCAGGTGAGCCATGCTTGTAATCCCAGTATTCTGGAGATGAAGACAAGAGACAAGAAGTCTGATAATTTTGGGAATAACCTAGGCTACATGGTGAGTTTAAGGGTAGCTTGGGCTACAGAGTTAGAACCCTGTCTCACAAAACCAAAAACTCTCAAACAGTGATGGTGATAAGCGAACAGATTTAGAAACCTTTTTAAGGATGATTGTCTTAGACTTTCTCCCCAGCCTGGGGCTTTGACATGCAAATAAACTGGGCTCAAAAGAGGGTCTCACATCCTCTCTGAACTTCCCACTCAGATGAGTTCAAGGACTTAAAAATTGTGGTCAAATGAAGAAATCAGCTAACCAAGATTTCTCTTCTCAAGTTCTGGGGGTGAGGAAGCTGAACTTTGAGGTGAGCTTCAGGGAAAACAGTGAAACTGGAAAGGACTGAAGCACGAAGCCAAAGATGGCTTGAAGTCCTCAGAGGAGGTGGGCTGCAGGCTTTCCAATGATTATGCTGTAGTCTTAGACCATGTAGGAAGCATCTTCTCATCCAGATTTTACCCTACCTGGTGCTGGTATCTACTAGTTACAGCTGAAAAAGCTGGGTCACCCTTGATCCCTCCATTTTCCTTATACTTTACATAATCACCTGGCTCTACTTTTATCTTTAAAGTATAGCTCAAGTTGTCGAATATGGTGGTTCACATCTGTAATCCCAGAGAAGTCTTCAGAGTTCAAGGCAGCCTGAGCTACAAGAGTAAATCTGAGACTAGCCTGTATGGAGAAGCTACACAGCAAGAACCTGTTTTTAAGTACAGTCTCATTTCTCTTTCCTTCTCAGCCCTTCTACCACCCAAAAAGACCACTATTGCACATGTGGATCACCGTATAAATAGTCTCCCCATGCCCACCTGCCCATGGCCCCCAGCTCAGCAAACGTCAGATAAGAAACCAGAAAACTGAAAACTTAATCTCCCTAGCTTACTGTGGGGCTGAGTCTGCAGACTCAAGAGGAGCCCACTGATGGAACATCTAGAGTAGAGAAGCTGAGAGCCCAGGTGCATCAAGCAGAATATTATATGAAGGAGAAAGTACCTGCAGGGATCACTACAGTCCTTCCAACTCTCAGTCTGTGCTCTCTTCTAGCTGGCAGCCAGTGGTCCAACTATTGTTGTGGTTCCCATACTCTCTCATTCATCATTCATCATTCATTTCTCTTCTCTCCTTATGTAGCACTTTCCCCCTTCAGCTCAGCTAGGCCACTTAGGTCTCCCCATACATTCCCATATATGGCTCTTTGAGCCTGGCATTCCATTTCCCAGAACAGCCTCCTTTCTCCATTGTGTTAGTACATTTATCTGTGTCTGCTCGAAAGTTTTTGGAAAAGACCCCTATGTTCAACAAGCATGGCTTATAGGATTACTATTAATAGACTCAAGACACTGAGATATTAAGCACTATAGACAGCTAAAGCTGGATCAGATGGAAAAGCCATATCCAGAAATCTGGGAGGTTAGACAGGGTGTTCTAGAAGGAATATACAGGACAAGACTCATAGACAGGTGTCACTGTGATGAGAGAAGTACAGATGTTGGAGAAAAATGTAAAACAGGTAATGCATAACATAGGACTGAGGCAAAGTGAAAAGCATCCTTGGGTCTAGGTCCTGCAGGATGGTTAAGATTCAAAGATTCAAGATGGCTTGATGGGTAAAGTAATTGCTGCAGAAGCATGAGGACCTGGGTTCAGGTCTTCAGTGTTCACATAAACACTTTGTAAACAAAGCTGGGGTGCTGCGGGGGGGGGGTAGAGACAGGCAGATCTTAGTGCTATGGGACTCATTGGTCAGCCAGTGAGCTTCATGACAAGACACTCTCTCTTAAAAAAATTTTGATATTCACCTCTGACATCTAGAAGCACACCAGCATACATGTGCAAAGACATTTGTAAACTACACGCACACTCACACACATACACAAGGTGGGGGAAGACACATGAGAAATGGTTACTCTCTCTTTCTCAGGTTGAGAAATGGTTTCATGGAAGCTTCTTTTATACTGACCCTGAAAGGCTTAGGAATATGGCTCAGTGGTGAAGCACCCTGTGTGTTCAAGGTGCAGCATCTTAGAAATAAAGTGCAGATACCCAGGCCTTAGTTACTCCTGGATATCTGCAGAAGACTCTGGCTCTAGGGGTTTCTGTGACCATTGATAACCCATGTCCTCCCTGTCTTGTGTTTGTTGGTTGGTTGGTTTTGCCAGGGTCTTAATATCTGGCCTTGAATGTGTAAGCCTCCTGCCTTTGCCCTGTGAGTGCTAGAAGTATATGAGTCTACTGTTACACCCAGCTTCCCTATATTCATTCTTCCTTGCTTTCCTTTTTTAGCTCTCTAGGTTTTGTTTGTTTATTTTTTAAGACAGAGTTTAACTTAGATAGGTTAGCCCTACATTTGCTATGTATGTATGTATGCATGCATGCATGTATGCTTTACTCTACACTTTTCTATTGATGTAATAAACATTGTAACAAAAAGCAACTTATAGAAGAGTTTACTGTGGATTACAGTTGCAGAGAGGGAATTTCTGTCCTTACTCTACTTGATAAGTCCTAGTCCCAAGGCGCCATGTGAAATAGCTTTTCTAGTCCACTGCAGGCTTCTTAGGACTGGTGTAAAATTCTTTGTTTAATGGGTAGGCATGGCCAAAGAAAACAGAAATTCTTGCCCTGTGAGTTCCCTGTCATTGGAGAAAGTTGTGGTCAGAGATGACAAAAGAGAAACCTACATCTCCAACCTGAGAGTTAAGGGCAGAAAGAAAATAGCTCCCATAGGGAGTGGCACTATTAGGAGGTGTGGCTTTGTAGAAATTTTCTACAAAAGGCATCAGTACCTGTGGGTTCAGGTACCCAAGAATATTTTGGCAATAAATTTCCCTAGGTTGTATAAAATCACTTGTGTGTGTTTGGGGGCGGGTAGAACTCAAGAGAGCACATGGTTAATATTGTGCAAGAGGCTCTGGGTTAGGTACCCACATTGAAAAAAATGTCATTTGTAATCATAACAGTGCTGTACTGGCTCTGGGTGCACACCTGTAGCATGGCTCCACTGACATGCTCAATACAAAATGAGCATCTAAGTGTTGAAGGGATGTATGTGCATTTGTAACCAAAGTAGATACACTACAGGGAAGCTTCTTTTTTGTGCATTGATTCCCATCTACTTAGGAAATGGACCTCTTCCTTATACTGACTGGAGTAGCTGCAACTAACATTTACTGTCACTTACATTATAGAGTCTGCAACCCCTAAAAAAAGACCATAAACTCAATTCAATTATAATTTTAAAATTTATTGATTAGCTGCTAGCAGAACCACCTTAAAGCCAAATCTCAAGCATGTCCTGAAGCAGGGGAATTGGGAAGGGGGAAACCACAAGAAGACTTTTAATATCTATACAAACAAGCCAAAAAGGTCTGTTCTGTCAACTTAAGTGGTTAAGGCAATTCAAAACAGTCTTTGAGTATCTGCACAAGCAAATTACAGAAGCCAAAAGAAGAATTAGTTATATAATAACAAATAGATAGTCACAGCTGTACATTTTTGGGTGGGGGCTCACTGAGTCCGGGTTACATGGAACTAGAATCAGAGACAAATAGCTAGTGGGCACCAAGATGAATGCTTAGTATAAAATGTAGTTTTCTCAGCCATTACACTTACTTCTCCATGTTTGGGACTATTGATATATATTATCAGATCCAATCAATACTTGGGGAGGTGGTTCAGTTGGTAAAATACTTACTGTACAACCATGTGGATTCAAGTTCCATCCCCAGAATTCATATTTAAAAATAAAAGCCAGGCCTGATGATATGCATTCATAATTTCAGCACTGTGAAAGCAAACATAGGAGAACCCCAGGGGCTTGTTGGTCAGCCAGACCAGCTAATCAGGGAGCTCCAGGTTGAATTAAAGTGGAGTGCTAGAGGAAGATAGCTGATATGGGCCTCCGTGTGTAAAGAATGGCACACATGGACACCAAACTTACTGGATTTCTCATCTGGGAAATGAGGAAAACATCAGTCTTGAACCACTGGAAGTGTTGTGGGATTTAAGCAGTTTTGGTTTGTTTATGAAATCTGCAAACTGAACCTCAGGCTTCATCCATGATAAGCAAGTGCTCTACCGATAAGCTATATTTCCAGATCCAGAGATAATTTTGTTGTTTTTTAGACACAGTCTCATATAGTCCAGATTGGCCCAAGCTTGATCTGGAACCAAGGATAACCCTGAACTTCTGATCCTTCTGCCTTTAGCTTGCAAGTACTGGGATTACAGGTGTGTGTCACCATGGCCAGAAATACCTCCCTCATTGGTTGTCTTTAGTAATTCTTTGCTGTTTCCCTCTTTTTTTCTTTCACAAAACAGTCTCATTCTGTAGCCAGATTGATTAGAACCCTTTTTCACTTCACCTCTGCCTCCCAAATGCTAAGGTTATAGGCACTTATGCTACTATACCTAGCTAATTTAACTATTTCTATCATGATTGACTTACTTCTGTTTTGCATTGTAAAATAAAACAAAAGACAAATTAAACAAACATAAAACAACTTCATTCAGTCATCTTATACGAAATAACAATTTGGTTGCATAAAAAAGAGTCTAGTAAAATTAACTTAAATTTTGAATGATGGAGTATCAGTTTTATTTTAAAATCAAACAACAAAAAAATAGTGAAGCTGCTAAAGAGAATTTGACAAGATTTTAAGATAAAGATGTTTAGAATCCACATGTAAATTTTTATTAAGTATGGTATGCTCAGGATGTCAGAATATTTAAACAGGAACTTTATGGATATAGTTTATACTATTATTTGAGTAATAGTGATGAAAGGTAAGCTTTTACTAAGCTTTGGTCAATTCCAAATAAGTCTATCAAGACTGGTGAGGTCATTGGGTGGTTTTATTCTGATGTGATGTTACCTACTGGAAAATTAACTCAAGTTGTCGAGCTTGGTTGCACATTGCAAGATACCTACTGAGGCATCAATTTTTTTTAAGATGTTATTTATTTTTATTTTATGTGAATGAATGTTTTGCCTGCGTGATAATATGTGCACCATGTGCATACTTAGAAGTGTCAGATCCCCTGGAACTGGAGTTACAGACAGTAACTGTGGTGGAAACTCAAAATTGAATCTGAGTTCTTTAAAAATTAGCAAGTGCTGGTAACAGATAAGCCATCTCTCTAGCTACTTTTTTTTTTTTTTAAGATAGATCTAGGGATGTATTTCAATCCCAACTAAAGAACTTAAGATCCCTCAAGAGTTAGTGGAAGCCTGAAAGTCCCCACAATAATTCTTTGCAGTGGTGGCTGGGGAATGAGCAAGGCAGATAGTGCTCATAATTATTCAGGATTTCTGAGGACCCTGCTTAGCCCCCACTCTCTTATTCTCAGCCCTGACCTCATCTCCTTATCTTGCAGGAATGCCCCACTCCACTCTATCAGTATCTCCCTGTCACGTACAACCTCGACCCGCAAAGACGACACGACAATTAGGTTCTTCTCTCTGCAGCTTTATTCAGGAACCTTGAACAGCTTTCTTCTAGCCCGGGAAAAGCCCGAGCACAGCTCATATAGCCCCTGGACAACCAGCCCCAGTTCGCCACATGGGCCACACCAAGAGGTCCAAGTACGCGTAAGCAGGCCAGGTCATTAGTTTTGCCAAATATGGAGTTATACCACACAAAGAACACTCGCCATAAAGAAGGCTTAGGGCAGGAGCCGGCGCCATGTTTAGGGCACTGCTGTGCACAGCTCCCCACATCTCCCCCTATCATTTGGCCTGGAGCTTCCTGTTGTTTTCAAAGGGAGAGGCCTCTTGTCTTTCAAGGCTCTTTATCCTAGGGTTATCTCCATCCCCACTTCTGTGTGTTATCACAACCATCCCCACTTACTTGTGTGGCACATTTTCTTCCTATGCTCTTTTCTGCACATGTGCAGACCTTCTAGCAGCCCTTAAACACTGGCAGTATGTCTACTGCTACATGATGGCACTGATCCTGCTTACAAGAAAACAATTTGCCAAAGGCAGAGTGCCAAATCCACTGGGGCTTTGCCTTTTTTTTTTTGCTTGACTTCCTAGCAGCCTTGGAGACTCTAGAAGTTCTCTCTGCCCTCTGATATGGTAACCGTATTTCTCTCATTCCAATACTAACCCTGTCACTACTTAACTCTAAGAGCTTCCTGTTGTTACTGATTTATTTTATTTTTAAATCCGTATTTTACGTATGAGTGTTTTGTCTGAATATATATCTGTGTACCACATGCATACAATGCCCATTGAGGCCAGAAAGAACATTGGATTCCCTGGAACTGGAATTACAGAGGTTGTGAGTTGCTTTGTGGGTGCTGGGAACTGAAACTGGGTCCTCTAGAGGAGCCAGTGCTTTTAACTGCTGACCTATCTCTCCAGCACCTTATTTTATTTTTCTTGAGAGAGGATTTTGCTATGTGACTACTGCTATCTTCTTTCTTCAGTGTGCTGGGTGGTACACTCTCAGCAGGAATCTTCCTGCCTCCTCTTTAGCTGCCTTACTTCCTTTTAATGAGTATTTCAGGGCAGGGTTGTAGGTCTATGTAGCGGGAAATCAGGAACTATATATGTGAACGATCGCGTCATAGGACTGGAGACGAGTGGGGCATGGTTAACTGAAAAGGATTCCGGAAGTAGACCTTCGAGGGAGAGGACCAGGACAGGAAGTCATCACTCTCTCTCGAGAGTTCCCCGACCGGGTGCGCAGTCCGGCCCAGCTGCCCGGGAGTTTGGACCTACGGCGTGGGGATGAAGAATCTTCCTTAGAAAGGCTCCGGCACGATGCAACCTCATCCTGTCATCTTCTCTTAAAACCGGTTCTGTTTTGTAAGCGAATTTGACAAAATAAACCCCTTTTAAAACAGATCTCAGGGCGGGTTTTTACCGAGATAATTGGCGCCTGAACGCGGGGCTAATTCTACAAACCCGCCGGGTTCCTCACTCACCCACGGAGCCGGTCTGAACTTGGTTACCAGCTGCGCACAAGCCTCCTGTACACAACCAGGGATGAATCTACCCGCAGCAGACCTCCTAAGAGACGGATTGACCCGTTCTAGTGGAGTACGCCTGGTAGGATTTGTTGAAAGATCTGAGAAAGACCCTCCCAGCCGAATCGCCACCTCATTTCCCGCACCATTGCTGCAGCTGCTTATCACGACAGCGACATCTGCTGGCCGTAAGTTCTCATTACATCTGACTATATTTTTTTCTTCCTTTTCTTTTCTACATATTTTTTTTTCCTTTCTACAATGTCTTATCAGATAAATGTTCAGAATTTTTCTCACTTTGTCACAATGGTGATAGAGGATTATTTCCAGGATTACGCATTTGGAGGTTCTCTCCACCCAGGAGTCCTTTTGCTTTTTTGTGTGATAATGTACTTCATACTTAGCTATTTTAAGGCATCTCAACATAGAGAGTATGAGGCTAAGATGTCTGGCATGGATGAACGTATTAAGACACTCCAGAAACTCATTGTTTCCATGGAAGAGAGGTCTACTTTGATCACAGAGGAATTTAGAGCTCATATTGCTGAAAATTTTAGGAAATTGGATGAAAAATTTAAAAAAATGGATGAAAATTTTAGGATAATGGATGGAAACTCTAGGAAATTTGAACAGAAGATAGTAGAATGGATAGATGTGGAGACAGGGAGGATTTCCCATTCTATGAAATTATTGGAGAGATCATTTATAGAAGACTATAAAACACTGAAAAAGACCATTACCACTAGGTTACAAGATTATGAGGCTCGCTTGGAGGTTTTAGAAAAGGATCTTGAGGCAACACCTGCTCAAGATAACCCAGAGCCCCCTCTTAAATGGTGCTACTGCAAGGAAGGTTCTTAACCTATAGTGGTTACCATGAGGGGACTACCCCCCATCCCTCCAACTCTATTCCCAGTTGTGGCAGAGGCCAAAAAACCACAAACACGTGGAAGGGCTTCTGACAATGTGGGATACAATTATGAACCTATACCCATGAAGGATTTAAAACAAATAAAGGAAGCCATAGTGAACTATGGTGTACACTCATCTTTTGTGAGGCAATCCTTGAACTCATGGTCAGCACAGAATCGAGTAATTCCTGATGACTGGAAGAATTTGGCAAACACAGTGTTGAATGATGGCCAAAACTTCCAGTGGAGGAATTGGTTTAGAGAAGAGGCTAAAGCCTTGGAATTTTGAGATCAAACTGGAAATGTTATCATCTCCAAGGACCAAATCCTTGGGGAAGGCCAGTTTGCTGATATATCAGTTCAGGCTACTTATGATGACCATGCTCTGTTGCTGTGTCGTACTGCATCCTTAAATGCTTGGGAAAAGGTTTTGGACCCAGGACAGAGAACTGAGTCATATACCCAGATTAAACAAGGTCCAATAGAGCCTTATACAGACTTTTTACAGAGGTTGACTCAGGCTGTAAATAGAGCAGTGTCAGATCCAGAAGTTAGGAACAATTGATACTCTCTTTGGCCTTCGATAATGCTAATATGACATGTAAAAAATTGATCATGCCATTAAAGATCAGGGGTGAACCCTTAGATGAATGGATTCAATATGCACTTAATGCTGAATATATACACCATAATGAAGAGAATTGGGTAGGTCAAGCCATTGCTAATGCTAAGATGAGAAATCAAGGCATTATTTGCTTCAATTGTGGTAAGCCAGGCCATATAAAGAGAAATTGTAGACAAAGCAAATGTGGGA